>JARJDW010014325.1:0-23591 GCA_030264715.1 Adinopsis sp. GC000173
ATGAAGTTAATATCTTTAATAATAAACTCGTGGCATGCTTTAGACGCAAATCATTTTTCCCATAAGGAACACATGTAACAGAGCGAGAGCGACAAACTCGGCAGGAGTAGCCTTAAGTTTTTTTATCTACTACAAACACTAATTTACTAGTCTTATAAAAACTTCAATTTAAATTTTTCATAACCATTGTTATTAATAACCATTACAATTGTAAACCAAATATTGTACTTATACATTTACTACATCAATAAGCAATTTTAAAAAACCTAACAATAAGTAAACCATACATGTATTCTGTACTTTTCTAGACCGCACTACCATTATAACAAAAAATATAACCACATTGCGGGTAATAGTAGACTTACCCTCGTATTTTTCTGCTGATTTGTTGTTATGTTATAAATAAGAGAAATGTACACAGTTACAAAATTACATAATTAGTCAAATTTACCATATCCTAAAAGCTTTACATTTGTTTTAAATTTTATTACTATCATCATGCTGAAATAACATAGTTTTGCTGAATTTATGAAAATTGCTCGAAGGTAAATATTTTTATATTTTAATGTGCACTTAAAATAAAAATGAATAAGAGTTTAAAATTAGACATCAAGTGTAAAACACTTACGAGCAGTTACCAGTCCAATTATTATTTGTGTGCCGGTTTTATTACAATTTCCTCATTAACACCGATTTTTTATGGTTTGCAAAGGAGTGTTTTTTTTCTTCGTATGTTTGAGCGCATTTATCGTATCTACTTTTTGCGGCTGAAATGAAAATGTAACGCATATTACATATTTTTAATAACGATGTTTATTATCGCGCTTATCAGTAGATTTACATTCTAAAGCTGGAAACGTGCGGATGACATTTATTTAAAGTCACAAACACTTCCTTTTCTGTCATCTTTATATACGTAGGCTTGCATTATCACACAGATAGAGTTGAATTAGGAAAATTAAATTTTCGTCGACGCGCGATGTAATCGCATAAATACATATACTTTTCGGAGGGTAAAATGCGAATTTACAAATTAAACTAAGCGTTGTAATTATCACACGATAAAAACTGCAATTTTTACAATTGGCTAATGTAGTTGAGATTAATTCAGGATGCGTGTTTGTGGCATTTTTCGGTCGAAGAAAAAAAGTATAACATACACCATTACAATGAGTGGAAATCCACTTGAAAGCAAAAATGAGCGCCTTTATACAAGTGACTACATAACCGCATTCGAGCATACTTGGTTGCCTAAAAATCATTCCGCATGAAAAATCAAAGATGCTGCTTTAATGTGTTTTCCCTCTTACTGCATTCGCCGCTGTGTTGCCATCTTCGAAAACCGAGTTAGATGTTCAGTTAACAACGCTAATTGATCAAAGCTGAGTGGTATTGTGGTGATTTTTAAGATTACTATCCGCTGCTATTCAAATATTGTTGAACGAATTAATGCATTTTATTATAACTGACAGTTAAGTTAATGTAAAATTAGCCAAAGTACGTTACGTTTTCAGTTTAATTGCCAACATTAATTAGCTGAGATAATTTAATCTAAATGAATCGTTGCGAAAATTACGTAATTTACATAAATAATACACATTTTTACAATATTCGTATACGACGACACGCGATATTTTTGTTTACATTCTTCTAATCTGCCGCCATTATTTGTTTTGAATAAAAACGTATTCTGTCAATATTAGTTAGTACATGCGGTGTACTGTTATTTTACAAAACACACGACTAAATTGTAACCATTTTGTAAACGTTGCCTGTATGATGATTTGGTTGAAATTACGTGAATAATTGGTTGATTTAATTTTTCGCAATCAATCATATTGAAATTGACATATTTGTTATAGCATCTATAAACACAATTATTTGAACAATTTCAAATTACGTTGCAGTCAAATTGTAAAAACATCTTGAATGTGGATTACGTTTAACGAGTTACACTATAGAAGTTTTACAAAAAAATCTAAATCAGGCTCGAAATAAAATTGAGTATTTAGAGCGGGGTATCTATAAAAAGTAGTTCAAATTACTTTTATTTAAACTGCAATTATCTCTGAAGGCGTATTATAGACTGTTATATTGCGTTGGTAAATCTACAAGTAGATGAATGATATATTAGGTTTATTAATCATCTTTAGGTTCTATGAAACAAGGCTCAGAAAACTGAATTAATTTGAATTTGGAAACTCATTTTTGAGAAGGCGCAATATGATATCGACTCAAATTGAACGCTTTAGAGTTTATAGTAATAAAAACTAGGACACTAATATATGATACTTTGATATTATTAAAATCTTTTTTCTTAATTTTCCAACTTAATACATATAGTTACAGTCTTCCAATGAATATGAATTTATTACATGTCCTAGTGTTTGTGCTTAGTAATCATTTCTTCTACAGCAGATAAGGATTAGTAGCTTCATTTTCTCAAAAATGAGCTTCCAAGTTCAAAATAGTTCAGTTTTTTTGAGCCTTATTTCATAGTCCTTGAAGATGTAATTTATCAACTCAATATGTTATTGCATTGTAAAACTCTTCTACTTATAGACTATTTAAACAATAAAATAATCTATAATACCGTTTCAGAGATATTGACATTGTAATTATAAGTGATCTCAACTACTTTTTATAGATACCTTGCCCTTAAATAAAATTGTCGGATTTTCTAGTATGAATTAACACAGTTGCCTATTTTGATATAAATAAATTTACAAGATTTAGTAATTTTCTTTTTTTATATTTTTTTAGAATTTAAGTTTCATAAGTATGATAGTAAATGTAAATAATTTGCCAAGAAAACATTATTAAAAGGTATGTAAATATTGAGTAAACTTGCAAAACTAAGAACAGTGTTGTATAATTTTTTGATGCAATGTAGATAGATACCAACAAAGTTAAACTTGTGATGCGGGATCTGAAATGTAAATTTAAAGATTTCAGCTTAAATGTTTGTATGTAGAATTAGGTAAAAAGTTGAGAAAACACGGGATGCTGGAAAATCTTACAAGTTGCTTGGGCCTATTTGTGAATAATGCTAAGAAAGTAATATTTTTGCATGTTACTTTCTTAGCATTGCAATAGAGTGGCTATGTATAAATGATTAGAACTGTACGTACCTAAATATTAATATACAATAATACTCAAAATTAATTACTTGTACCTGTAGTCACTGTTTGTACATATATTTTGTCTGTAAGAAAGTTTACTTATCTAGTTACTAGAAAAATGTTTTTTTATAAAAAATTTAAAATGTTTTTACTGCTTATCGGTGTAAAATGTTAAGTTTTGCTATTTTTATGTTCATAAATAAGTATTCTTTCGAGTTTTATTGATTCCTCCTTATTAATAATTATAAGAATTGAATCAATGTGTAGAAAAGAGAAAACTGTCCTAAATTTCTAATTTCCTTTTCACTGTTTTTCAAGCGTTTTCACTGAATTTCACTTTATTTCACTGTTTTTATGTGATTTTCACTGAATTTCACTACTTTTCACTGTTTTCACTGGATTTTAAGTGTTTTTTTTAATGAATTTGAGTCCTTTTCACTGTTTTTTAAGTGTTTTCACTGAATTTTCCTCTATTACACTGTTTTTAAGTGTTTTTGACTATTTTTTATATTGGGAGCACTATTTTTCATAAATAGAAATAGACAAATTATAGTTAAAATAGTAAGGAAAAAACTCTGAGTATCCTAGCAAAAACAAAACAGAGGGTTTTCCGAGTACTTAACGTCAGATATTCAAATAATGTTTGGACTCGTCCATTTATTTTCAAGGGGGACACATCATGAAAGCGAGGGGGTTACAATAATTTTAGGAGAAAGGTCTTTTTAAGAATAGAAAAATCGTAACAAAAACATCAAAAAATTCCTCACACAAAGAAAAATCGATTCCAAAATTTGCTGTTTAAGAATGTCTTGGATATACTAAAAGATAAGTTGAAGGTTATAATTTCCTATGTGTACTTTTAAATGAAATACACGATAAGCATTTTTACAATTGCACTTATAAATATTAAACATTTTGCACTTCTTTAGCGATAAATACCTTGTAAATTATTAATGGCAAATAAATATCTACTGTTTTGATTCAAAAACATACATTTTTAAACAAATCTCGTTAATATCATTTGATCGGCGCACGTTTGCATTACGTAATTATCTACTCCAAATAAAATAAGCAACAAATCAAATAAACGCGTGACTTTGGGTTCGTCGATTGAATGCGTGTTTTTATTGTGAGAATAAAAAAAATTGAATTTTTCCATTTGGACGAAAAAGTTTTCTAATTCGATTTGTCGACTACAACATAATACGCGCGTAAATTGCATTAATTAAAAGCGCGTGAAAGCTGTCGCGCGGATTTATTTCATTCTAATGCAAATTGATCGAGAAAAAACGGCAATTTATCAAAGCAAAAAAAATTGCTAGATTGTATGTGAGGAGTACAAAACTTTTTCCCATATAAAGGTCAAAGTGGTTAGAAAAGACAGAAACGTGCGCGGCATAAAGATGTAGGGAAAAAAATCCTCGTACATAAAGTAAAGCGTACGGCTTCGAACAGCAGCTTATACACATTTTAACTACAAGTTAATGCATTGCATGAAATAGCGCTTGTTGTTGTTTTTTTTTTGTGAAATTATCGTTAGAATCATCAACAATAACATTTTTAATTAATCAAACGAAACAAAAAAATGTAACAACGTAAGAAATTAATGCAAACATAAAAGATGTTAATTCAAAGGCGTACAAAGCTTTTATTTCCTACAATCCTCAATCTTTAAATATTCCCCTTTTTCAACTGCTATACAACATAACACAACAAGAAAAAAAGGAACGTAAAACATTTTTTACAGCGCCACATCAACGGGGCATACAAAACAATTCCTTTCATTTTAATTAAAAATTTAATGTACATTAGTATTATGATTATTATCATCATCATCATCATCATCATCAATGAATTCAATTCGTCGTCAGTCGTCGCAAAAAATAAGCAGCGTTCTGCTGCGCGAGTCGATAATTTATAATATTATAGTAAGTCAACAAAAATGACAAATTGTCGAAAATTAAATGAGATAAAAAAAACACGAAGGGAACTCAACTGACGATTAACTACGAACATTAATATCTGTCACAAACACATACACGGCATGCTTGCGAGCTACGACAAAAATTTTTGTTGAATATCAAATTGTCTTTTCATATACTTATACTGGGTGTTGCCACATTGCTGCTCGCTAGTCATGTTTCATCAAAAAATATGTGGATTGCACGCATTAAACGCACGAAGAAACGCGAGAAATATTGTGGGACCAAAATGTTGTCTAAAGCGCGCACTAAGAGAAATAGGTCATTTTTCTAAGTTTTTAATGCACGCAATGTAAAAATTCTATAAATTAAGATAAGATAGTGATGTGATAATACAGCAGTTTTAGAAAATTATCCGCATCTCATCTTTCTTGCTATTTTTCTATATTTTAGATGATTTTCTTCAAGTTTGTTGCAAAAAAATGGAGATATTTGTTATCAACATTCTTTCTAGATATTCAATACCTAATGCTTAGATAGATTTGGAAAACTATATGTCTTGAAATGTGTAGTCTAAATAGTGGCGGAATGACGGGGTCGTAAAAGCTCGTATTATTTTGTAGTCCGTCGATTTTTGGGACATTTAGGCCTGATCGTGAGAATCAATTATGATAAAATTCTACAATTATTGTTTAATTGTATTGAAGTGCTAGCAATGCTGTTTTTAAACAACTTAGATATGAACTAAAAAGTTTGAACCACTGAATTATGTGTGGAAGAACCTTTGTGTTACTTTTCACCCATTATCAGATTAAAAAAATCTCTAACACGTGCACAGACAAAACAGACCATTACTTATCAGAGTCAAAAACATTTTTTTAATGGAAAAGTTAAAATATTTTGATGCACTATAACCATTGTAGAATACTGCCCATCATAATGCAGTGATTTTAATTTATTACTTAAAGAAATGCAATAATTTTGGGCCACATCAACCTTTGATGCATATCTAAGTATTTATGTCTAATTCGTGCATTAAAAAGATTGTTTATGTCCTCTACTATCACTTTTATGAAGTTGTCACTAGAGTTTGATAACATACTGTATTTCAATGTTGTTATTTGATAAAATTGAAATCAATATTATTGTTTGTTTGATAGGTATTTGCGTTGCATCCAATCATCGAATGCAATTTTTGAATGTGATGCGTTGCGAGAGCGATTAAAGTCACCGCGTGCCCTTTTTTATTACACGCGCGCTATTTAATCTAATTTAGCGCAATTTAAAGCTTCGCATGAAATATATAAATTTAATAAAGCGCGTGAAATTGTAGTTGCGCGCATAGTTGTGTTGCCGCCGATAAAATAGCAATGCTAGCGCCGGTAATAGAGTAGGTAGTAGTGGGTAGTAGCAGCGTCGAAAAAAAGTTATTGTGTATTTAGATTATTTTTGCATGCATAGTTTATTTGGAATATATGTAAAGTGAGTTTATGTGTGAGTTGGAGCATTTTATAACTTTCTATATACCTACTACCTTTTGACGTTCTTTCGCTAGCGCATACTCTCTCTCTTCGTCTTACCCGTTCGCCCTGTCATACAACTTTTGTCGTACTCTCGTTTGTTGGAAAATCAACACCGAGCGAGGATAAAAAAAGTTTTCGATTGTTTTTTTATGCGACGCTATGTGTGTTTGCTTGAATAATAAAATGTTTATCTTATTGCACATTTATATTTGACGAAATTGTGTTTATTCTCGAATTTAACCAACCCGAACTTTGAGGAGGTTTTCACTTCATTATATGGAACGTATATATTTTCTCATGTCGTTAAAAATCTGTTAAACTTAAATTACAATTTTTTAAATAAATATTTATAAATTAATTTTAATTTAATCAATAGTAAATATTTTGTAATTTCTATGAATATGGTATAAAAACGTCAAGAGTTCTATTGAATAATATTTGATTACATGCAGCTAACGAAAGAGCATTATTATTTGAACAATTAAATTCGTTCAAATTATATCAAACATTTATATTTACGTGTACTATTGTATTTTCAATTGTATATTAAAATATGATAGTTTGATTTTAATCAGTAGTAAGTCATAAATTGATACAATCAATTCAGTAATTTTTAAATTCATTATGTAACGTATAACTCTACGACTTGCTCAAGTGTTTCGTGTTTTTTTGCTGTTTTTTATAACATTTTGTATTCTTTTGCTATATTTTATGTATTTGTTGTTGTTTTTTGCGCTTTATAACAACTTTGTCGGGTTTTTTTCCCATTGTTTCCGCCTATTTACTACGTTTTGCAAGAAAATCACATTTGCACTAAAAATCAGCTAAAAACTAAAAAAAGCAGAAAAAAACAGAAAAGGTGTCTAGTACTTCGGAACCTTGACACTCCACCCACGTATGCCTTGTCTTAGGGAGGGCTTTAGCCCGTATGTAGATTTCAAAAGTACATTATTACTTGGACAATTAGATTTTGACAAATAATATCAAACATTTGCACGTGCCATTAAGTATAATAATATTAATAAGCAATAAGTCATAATTTGAAGCAATTACTTCAGTAATACCTATTTTGCCCTATTTTTAAACTAATTCTTGTGATTTCTTTCAAATTTCATATTAAAATCTTTAGAAAACTCGCATATTGTGCAATTTGCAATAAATAAATTTATTAACATTTGACAACGGGTGCAGTGACATGACTGCTGAAAAGCGCAGTGTGCAAATGTTTTTTCTCTCTTGTTCAAAAACATTTAATTTATGTGCTTTCTAAATTTTAAACAATACACTCCAATTGCTGTTATAAATATGACCTCTCATTGATGATTCAGCAAACATTTATTTATTTTATTATTGTGTTTTTTATTTGCATTTAATGTATAATTATAAAACAATATACTTTTACAGATGCCTGAACAATGTTTTTATTTTATTATTTCCATAAATAACAATATAAAAAATATTATTTTATTCAAATTTACTAATATTGTAGAGAATGATAAATGTAGTATTTTGAATCTAATTGGAAATCAGTCATAATTTTACAGACTTCGTGCAGTAATAACCACAAGTATACCTATTGTAAATTTTCTAGAATTAAACATTTCATAAGAAAATAGATGTTGCCAGTTGCTTGTTATTTAAAAGAACAGATGACGTTGGAGTTCTAAGTATTTTCTCTTGGGCAAAAATAGCAACTTTCTTTCTTTCCAAACGTAGGGTGGGTAATACACACATTTTAGCTTCACTACAAATGGTACATGTTTGTATTGATGGTTTAATAAATATTTATTTATTTACTAATAAAACAATGAATTCAAAGCGATATTGTGCAATTTAGTAGCATTTTTCATTGTTATTAATTAAATTTGTATACGCGGTTGGTCCGAAAAATTTCAAGTTTCCTAAATATTTTGCAATTTTTTTGTTAATTTTTGTATTCTGCGCTTTCTTTGGTGTATTATTATAGATAAAAATTTTTATGGAAATTCAGAGCCATATTGCGCAATTAAGTTAAATTTTTCATTTCTATTAATTAAATTTGTACACGAGGTTGGTCTGAAAAGTTTCGAGTCCCCTAAATATTTCGCAATTTTCTTGTTAATATTTGTATTTTGCACCTTCTTTTGTGGTTTTGTGAGAGAATTTTGCATTATTTACATTTTTTTTTGCTCTTTTCGAATGATATTTTTTTGGTGTTTTTCTGTAGAATTTTTCATTATCTACAATTTTTCGCTCTTTTCCTTTTTTTTTTGGTATTTTGTTGTTGCGTATCGAGTATAAATCCTCCTTCTTTTACGTTTGCTCTAAATAAGCAATTATTTAGATTTATTAATAATAATATGAAGAAAGATAAATTAAATTCACGTACACCATCTTGCAGTAGAATTTATCATCTTTATTTAGCCGCGTAGGGATTCTTTTCAACGAAGAAAATGTTCGATTGCACATTAATCGCTTGCTTGAATTAATAGGCACGTTTTGAAAGAATAATCGCAATTTATTTTTGGGTACGATTTAATTAAACATCGACAAACAAAATTTTATTAAAAACAAACAGAGTATAGTGAAAATGGTGGAACGTTTGTGAAGCTGATCGCATAATTCATCGTAAAAATGTAATTCCAATTTCGCAATTCGTATCTGTTTTCATTAATAAACTTATTCGACGTTTCGAAAACAAAACTAATACAGAGAATTTGTTCATCCATTTGCATTTTAATTACGAAACTTTCGCGTGTATGTAAAATCAACGATTGAAAACAATTTTATGCGAGCGCAGCAGCATCGAATAAAATATATATTCGAGTATGGTAGGTAGGTAGATAGGTATCGTATGTATGTTCGCACGCGCAAAATGATGTTTGAGCAATGAAAAAAACAAACCGTCCGCCTAATTAATACATAGCGCGGGCATAAATTTTTTATCCGGCGTGCGAATGAATGAAAGATAAAGTTTTGCTGTAAACGACGATCTTAACAATGAACTAAAATTAGCTTTCGCTTTGTAAATAGTTAGTCTGTAATGAGCCTCATTTTGTAATCATTTATCTTGCACGAGTTGCCTCCTAACACACACACTCTGGCTGGGTTTTCTTTTTTTTTCGCTGTTGGCGATGTTGTTGCTGATTTTGCTGCCTGAAGACGATGACAGAGTCTTTCTGTTAACGCATTTTATTAACGATAAATAATTAACGCAAGCCGTCGAATGAATTTTTCGGTCGTCTTCCCCTTCTCATATTGTTTGTGTTTGATAATAAAAAAATGAAACGTGTTGAGATATAGAATGAAAAGGAAGTAAAATTGAAGGAAGGAGAGGATCTTGAAGATTTTATTATTCGTATAAATCATTTTAATGAAGGTTCTTACACCGCCTAATGAAATTGCGTCCTGGAAAATTGCGCTCTACCAATGAGTATCCTTATTCTCCTTGCCATTTTTCTTTCACTCTTCTATTTTATGTGTTTATTCGCCTCTCTTGCTCGTGCTCTCCTTGATTTTTTTTGCTATATTCGTTTCGTTCAAAAATTTTCACATTAATTTGCATTTAAATTTAATTAGCAATAATCAAAAATGATATGGAAGTAATTGTAACACATCCAATAATTATTTAAAACTGACTTTTTTACGAAATTGACTTCATGTGCAATTTCCATTTGTTATGTTTCTTAATTGTAGTTTTGTTAATAAATAAACATGTTTGTTGCAAAATTTAATAAAGTTTTAAGATAGTATGAAAAACTTCTATTTATTTTAATTTTGTTGAACTATTGTATTCCAAAAGAGTATCTTTAACTTGTAATTTTTCATTCACTTTTCTATTTTGTTTTTATTCGTCCCACTCTTACGTTTACATTTTTTATTTCGTGCGTTTTTTAGAAATGTTTACACTAATTAGTATTTAAATTTAATTAGCACTCTGTAAATTGCAATTAATTGCAATGTTTCTATTTGTTGGATTCGCTTAAACTAAATTATCTATAGATTTAAAAAAATACGTTTTCGGCGTAAAAAATAAATTATTTTTTTATTTATTTATATGATATAATCTTGGTAAATTATTATATTACTTGAATAAAGTTAAATTTTATGGAATAATAAGATAGCATTTCATGTTTCCTCCGGAAAGAAATATGAGTAAAATTGTTTCTTTTATGAGTTTATCTTTAATTGTTGATTTATTTATATGAACTTAAATAATAGTATTTAAAATGAAATTTGTTTATTAGGTAATCAAAAACCTCGATATCGGCAAACTTTATTCATGATTAGTGTCCCATTTATTGAATGCTAATCATTTGTTGACTTTTTTTGCAACAAAAAAATGATAAAATATTGATGCAAACCTTAATATTTGTGACAAAAACAACAATTAATGAACAGCACCCAGTAACGTTGCATCAAAGATTTTCATTAGTTGGCTTTAATTTACAATCTATCAAATGGTTTATTGCAGCGATAGATAAGTTCTTTATTCAAAAATACAAAATACTTCGTTTTTTATGGACCACAGTGAAATTTAGTCAAATTTAGCGAAAATTGATGAAAAAACAATGAAATTCATTGACATTTATAGAAAAATGATAATAAACAGTAAAATTCAGTGAATAAGCTGTAAAAAACAATGAAATTCATCAAAAAATGATGAAAACACAGTGAAATTTTGTGAATAAACAGTAAAAAACAGTGAAATTCAGTGCATCTGCAGTTTATTGAACTTGTTCCTACAAGGCAAACTGAAAAAAACTCGAAAATTTTTCACCTCATGCCCGTATTTATTTTTCAACACGTGTACTTGTTGGATTTACTCTGATTTATTTATCTAACTAGGTGGAACTATAAATACATAATAAATATTTTATAATTATTCATTAATACAATTAATTAAAAAAGATTTTTTTTTGCATTATTACCAAAGAACTTTTAATCCCACCTTCGTATATATTTAGACTTTTCGTGAACATAAAAAAATACAGAATTGTCTTTCTAATATAGAGCATTAAAAATACATATTTCTGCTATTAATATGTTTATATTTACGCTAAAATAAAAAGCTAATATATTATGTTTATTTTATATCAAAGAAAAAATAAAGTGACATAAATAATTGAGCTAATTTGTAGGCAAAAACATTGATTTTTAAACAAATTTTAAACGAAATAAATAATTTGATTACATACTCAAGAAAACTCCACCTTGCCCAGCATCTAAAATTAAATTGAGGAACTATTTAGCATTTTGCTAATAGACTAATTAATTATACGTTTTCACAGACGTAAATACTACACCGTCGAGCGATTTAAATCGGTTAACCTTTGAAATCACTACTTGGTGTCAATGCTTTCATTTTTGTGTTTGTTTGGAATCAATCAAATGCGTCCGTTTTTGTTCATGTATGAAATGGAAACATTGCACACAAATCGGCAACAACCGTATTGGCGTGATTTAATCAAACACGATTCATCAACGACGAGCGGAGAAAAAAATAACGGCTTTGCTTTGTTTGCGCCAAATAAATATGAGATGCTGCTGCTGTGTTGTGTATAAAGACGCAGCTGTTTGGGAGAAAAGGAGCGCGATGGAAATTATGAGTGCAAACCCATTTTTCTAAATTAAAAATAGATCTAAAACATCTTGGTAAATAATCATAAATGTCGCGTTGCCCATTTACTTACTAAAATTAATTCAACCTTGACGTAAATAAAATTTTATATTTTTGAATGCGAAGTTAAATCGCGCTGTTTTGCAATAACAACAACACACTCTTGGAATCGAGCGCCCGAGTAGCAGCGCTTAGAAAATAGCGACTTTTCTAATTCAATTGTGTGTGTTGCTTGATTCCAGAAATTAGTGATCGAGAGAGGGCGATGAAATAAAATTATATTTGTTGTTTCGCTGTTGTTTAAAGGAATGGAAGCAATTTTTAAACAATTCCCTACAAAGCAATAAAATCGTGCATTTGTGTGCAAGATCTTTTAGATATATTTTCTTATAGCGTTCTTTTTTTTTGTTTTTTTGTGCTCTAAGCGCAAAAATATCTCAGGAGTCTAATAAAAAATATCACGTTGCTTTCGGCTTGCTTCCATCCTTGCTGCTTTTTTGCCGTGTGCTGCTGCTGCTTCTTTTTCTGCGGTTTTTGAATTAATTTTTATATCACATCTTGTTTACACTATGTTATGCAAGCCCCCGCTGTTTTGTTCATTCTTGTTCCTTCGTAATTACAAGATAACGTATTTTTGCGCAAAATTATTACCGCCAAGGTGAAGATTACAATAATTTTGCCAAACATAAAATTTATCGTTAAGGCACCAGGCATATTGTTGCGTTTTGTTACAATCTGTAAAAAAATAATTATCTTAAGCGCAAAAAATACGTTGCAATGTTATTTTTGCGCTTATTATTATTGTCGTCATCAGCAAAAAAGCTTTATTTCAACGTATTCGCTTGACTATTAGATACAAAATTGTTGTAAAACGTGCAAGGCAACAATTTATAAGTACAAATTGCACTTGTTGGAAAAAATATTAAAAAAAGTAAGAAAACATCACATTTTCAGAGTCTTGGTAATTTTAGAAATAGTTGGATTTAATTTTTTAATCAAAAATGACGTTATTCAAACCAATTCCAATTGAAAGTATAGTTAATGCGGAGTTTACGTTTGTACCAACAAAGTAGAGCATTATATCCAATAGTATTAAACGAGGTCATCTCATCATATACTACTGTGTCCAAAAAGTAAAATCAATTTTTCATTTTAATAGCGCAGGCAAATCACAAATTATTAAAAACATTTTCTTACTTTGTAAGCATTGTAATAAACGTGTGGAACAAATTTTAAGTCAAAACATTTATTAGTTTTTGTTTTACGTCGAATGTTATAGTGCGTTAAAAATTCATGCGACTATTATGCTTCATCTCTTCTATAGTCCCAAAACTCATGGTATTAGTCAATAACTTCCAGGTTTTAGGCCCAAAATATCTTCCAAAATGATATTGGCAAACTCTTTTGACATACCAACAAGTCCTGAACAGATATATTTAGAAAGCCAAGCACAATTTCTTTGGTTTTCTTGACGTCGGCAAGGGTTGATGCTCATTGAAAGCGCTCTTCGTCTTCAAAGCCTTTTTGACTTTCTTTTAATTGAATGCAATGAAATATCGTAAAAAAATTAGAACAAAACAAGCAAAAGAAGCATACACCTAAATCATAAAAATTAAAGTTAAAACGAGAAAATAAAAAATAATTATTTGAAATACAAAAAAACGTCACTGCAATTTGTGTTTATTATACGCGTACATAAATTAAAATCGTGATAATCCAACATGTAATTAATCCGCGCAAATTGTTGCAATTTAAAAAATAATTATTTTAAGCAGAATTAAATGGTATCGCTATTTTTATGTTTATTTTAATCATTGTCATGATCTACGACTTTTATTTCAAAGTTTTCGCTTGACTAACTGCAATATTGTTGTAAAACGTGCAAGGCAACAAATTGTACAAATTGTACTAGTTGGAAAAAGAGTCAACAAAAGTAAGTAGGTAAAACATAACTTCAGCTCCAATTAAAATACTAATATAATTAAAAAAGCAGCTTGTACAATGCTTTGCCATACTAACAACATGAATATTTAAAGTTTATATCACTATACTGTTAGTGATATACTATAATTATATCACTAACATTACATTACAGATTACATATTTAGTTAGACTTCAAAGTTTTGTAAAAAAATCGCTATAACATTCAATTGAATTATTAGTTTAGCCGATTAAAAAATGGTATCCGGGCAAATGGGACTTGGATGATTGAGACCGAACAATTGAAACCAGTATAATGAGACCGTGGATGTTAGAGACCGTATACTTATAAGACCACGGATAAAAGAGAACTAGGATGATTGAGACCGACGATAAATAAGACCGTTCTTAACCTAACCTAATACTTTCTTTCTTTCTTTACCTAACCTAAGTTACCTAATCAAAAAAAATCACTGCGATAACGAATTAGTTTTACAATAATCTTTATTTTGCGGTCTTATTTTGCCTGATTCTATTTAGCATGGTCTTATTTATCCTCGGCCTCAATCAATCAAGGTGTCATTTATCCGTGGTCTCATAAGTCTACTGTCCCTAACATTCGTAGTCTCATTATACTGGTCTCAATCGTCCGGTCTGAACCGTAAAAGTCTGATTCGTCCGGTAAGCAAAAAATAGCTACCTGCTTTTTTGTATTTATTGCAATCAATATCATCATCAAGAAAGTATACAATGTTGTTGTAAAACGTACACAAGGCAACAAATGGTTTTGCACTATGGTAAAAAATGAATTTACAAAACTTGTAGGTGGGTGGTAGAAAATGTGACGGCCAATTGGGCTGCAAACAGAATTGTTTTTATTCAAATTAATATTAGGCATAAAAAACACACTTTACATTAACCCACTTATCTCTTTCCCTCATTTAGTACACGACACGAACTTTTCAAATCTCATTCATGGCAAGCTTTGTGTACTGCTAACCTACATTGCGCGCGGATATTATTACACAACGTTTATCTTACTTTTTCTTCGTCGCGAAATGATGCATCATAACATACTCGCTTAGAGAAAATGTCGTAATAAAGTGTGCTGTGTGCTCTGGATAGTTGTTAAGTAAAATATTAGAGAACAAAAATATCACATCGTAAACTAACAATTTGGTGTGGTACAACATTATCCTTTGTGATTTTCTTACATTTTTATTTGAGACACATTCTCGTTAGATGGTTTTAGCGTAATATTCTTATTTATTTTTGCAAGAAAAATTAAGTATCAGATTTTAACATCAATCGTATAATCCGAATAGGTACCACAAAGACAGGCGACAAATAAAGAATAATATTTAAGCATAATGTTATGTTTAAAGTTGCAAATTCGGCAAAAATAGGAAATTTGTAGAGTGAGAATACACGAATTCTGCAACACTATACGGCATCCTCTCATAAAGCGCTCGTTTTAACCTAATTTCTGGTTAAATACTTAGCCAATATTAGAGAACGATTACTGTATTTGTCAGATATGGTACAAACTGACATTTTTCTTTCTTTAAAACTGAAATTAATACTTTATTGCAATCATTTTCAGCCAATGAAAGATGAAAAGGAGAATTCGTGGCGCGTACTTGATTTAGGAACATAGTTTTAAAAAATGTTTTGCGAGAGGATTATTCGTTCATGTAACTATATTATTTAAGGAAGGGCTAACTTTAAAGGCGACATCATGCATTTGAATGAATGCTAAATATTTTGTGTTTTATCGGATAATTCTCGATTCTTATATGACAGAGTGTACAGTATTTTGAAAACCAAAACGAATCTATGAAATAATTTAAATCCTGGCACCAAAATATCTTTAATTAATACGAAAAAACGGCCATAACTTATTAACCAACGCATGATTTATTATTTCAAATTAATACTGTAAAAATTCTATATAGAAAAATAAAACAATTTAGGTACTTAACAATTTATATTGAAAGCTAAATTTATTTACTTAAAAAACAATTGAAATCATCAATAATTCATTGATATCATCCGCGCTGCTGTAAAATTCCGATCCTGAATTTCTAAACAATTTGTTTGATGGCCCAATTTAAATTAATGAAGAGCGTCTTGATTGTTCGACGGAGTGAACGCTCGCCATGCATAAAGGCGAAATAACAAAATTGTTATTCAATATTGTTAAGTGATGTAATAAAGTGTAAAACCTGTATATACGAAACAAATTAGATTCGTGCTGAATAAATCAAACGTAGGTTGTTGTCGATGGTGGTAGTTAGTCGAAAATGTGTATTGTGTATGTGTGTTTGTGTGCGTGTGTTTTCGTTGTTGCCCCGTATAAAAGTTGCACGTCTCTCTATGGAGGATGTGCGTTGTAAATTTGTATTTATTGCTAAACATAAACGTTTTGTTCGCGCGCAGCTTATCATTTTAAATAGGTGTATCTACGCATACAAATCGAAATTTACTAGTAAATCTATTTCGACGCGTTTTTTTTTGCATACTATACGTATCAATTCACATACAGTGCGTTTCATTCAATGGTATACATAGGAAATATAAACTGTACTTTTTAGTATCTCTTGGAGATTCTTAAACAATAAATTTTGTATTGGATTGTGTGTGGGAGAGATTTTATTTATCTTCTGGCATTTTCCATCAAATTCTTTATTGAATTTCATCATTATAGACTGGAACTCGAGAAGAACTATGTGTTGCTGTGTTTTCAAACGCTTTTAATGAAAATCTTTAAATATTTTGATGGAAGATGTGATAAATCAAAGAAAAATCAAATAAAAAAATCGCAAAAGATTTCTCCCTACACAAAGAATTTCCATTTTTTTTACATAATATAGTTATTTATTTACATACAGTGCGTTTCATTCAAAGGTATACATAGGAAATATAAACTGTACTCTTTAGTATGTCTTCGAGATTCTTAAATATTAAATTGTGGATGGGATTCTTGCTGTGGGTGTGGGAGAAATTTTTAAATTCTTTTATCTTTTGGCAGTTTTCATCAAATTCTTTATTTAATTTCATCATTACAGACTAGAACTTGAGAAGAACTATGTTTTGCTCTGTTTTCAAACGCATTTAATGAAAATCTTTGCATTTTTTTATGGAAAATGTGATGAATCAAAGAAAAATCAAAGAAGAAAATTGTAAAACATTTCTCCCTACGCAAAGAACAAATCAATTTCAACTTCTTTTACATAATATACTTATTATTTCACATACACTGCGTTTCATTCAAAGGTATACATAGAAAATATAAACTGTACTTTTTAATATCTCTTGGAGATTCTTAAACAATAAATTTTGTATAGGATTGTGTGTGGGAGAGATTTTATTTATCTTCTGGCATTTTCCATCAAATTCTTTATTGAATTTCATCATTATGGACTGGAACTCGAGAAGAACTATGTTTTGCTTTGTTTTGAATTGCTATTAATGGAAATTTTTAAATATTTTGATGGTAAAGGTGAAAACTCAAAGAAACATTAAAGAAAAATATCGAACAAGGTTTCCCTCCACGCAAATTTTATAAACTGTACTTTTTAGTATCTTTTCGAGATTCTGAAACATTAAAGTTTAGTTTGAGATTTTTTCGGTAGGTGTGGGGGAAATTTTTAAACGATTTTCGTTCCATTTTTTATCTTTTGGCATTTTCCATCAAATTCTTTATTGATGTTCATCATTATTGACTGGAACTTAAGAAGAAATGTGTTTTTCTCTGTATTCAAACGCTTTTAAAGCGAATCTTTAATTATTTTGATGGAAAATGTGAAAAATCAAAGAAAAATCAAAGTAGAAAATTGTAAGAGATTTTTCCTTGCGCAAAGAAAAAACTCTCATCCAAAATTTAATGTTTAGAAATTTCGTGGAGACACAACAAAAATACAGTTTATATTTCCTATGTACATCTCTGAATTAAAGTTTGGATTGGATTTTGTCTGTGTGTGTGGGTGAAATTTTTAGACGATTTTCTTCAGATTTCGTTTTATCTTTTGCCATTTTCCATAAAATTCTTTATTGAATTTCATCATTATTGACTGAAAGTCGAGAAGAACTGTTTTCTTCTCTATTTTCAGACGCTTAATGAAAATCTTTAAATATTTTGATTGAAAATGCCAAAAATCAAAGAAAAATCAAAGAAGAAAATTATAAAACATTTATCGCTGTACAAAGAAAAAAATCCTCATTCACAATATCATGTTTAAGATTCTCGTACAGTTTATATTTTCTATGTATACCTTTCAATGAAACGCACTGTATACGCGGTGTAAATATTAAAGTCGATAAATAAACGTTCTTCTTGCGCGCTTATTATATGTTAATCAAGATTGGCAGTTTAAAGTGCGCCAACTACTGTGAAAATAATGGAAATGAATGGGCGAATGCTAATTTTCATAAGTGCTATTTTTGCTTCCGAACTTTATGAATATTAATTGGAATAATTAATTTGCGATGAAACGCAACTATTTTTTATCTCGCGCTCGCATAATAGAACCCGTCTCGAAATCAATCTTTCAGTCTGCTTTTTTGCACACAAATGATGATCGCGTCGGAAAGAAGCAGAGGAGACAAAAAACACACATTTTAATCGTGTTGTGTGTGTATCGCTTCAATTTGCTAAAGAAAATGATCGTTGAGGGGGCGCTGTTGCCACGCTTCGCTTAGCGTAGTGTTGAACTTTGCGCTTTCATTGCACGACGCGTGTGGATGTTGTATATATGTGTGTGGACATGTTTATGTATATGTATACGTATAGACAAAAGCGCTGCATTGATGAATTTTTGATTGAAGAATGTTAGATGTAGGTCAAGTATTATTGCCCTCTTCCTCATTGATTCATTTATGCATGGAATGAAACATTTAAATGTGAATCAATTCTCAGATTTCACGCCATACAATTGCCAGTAAATTTATTGCATACATTTTCATCAACAGCAATCAGATAATTAGAAAATACTTCACTTAACAACACCAAGGACATATTTATAGATAAGTTTAAATCTAAAAAATTATAAAATGATACTGTATACTCTTAATGTAAAATAAATCTTGTAAAAAATGCCAAATAGTTTTCTAAACCTTTTTTTGATCGGTACTTAAGTAACTGAAATTTGCGATAAAATTACAATAGTTACATAAAAATGTAAAATTTTCAATAAACAGTCACTACTTTGACAATTTTTGTATGTTTTTAATTTCTGGACTTAGTTACTAAATTTGGAAATATGTTCTCATCTATCTAAAATTGCAATAAAATTCATAAAATTACAAAAATGTGGAAAAATGTCTTTGTATGTAATGATATTTAGATAATTTGCTTCGCTTAATAATAATTCTTAAATAAATTTAAACTTGAGTTAAATATAACTTAAATCAGAAATCAAATAGTTTAATGACTTTAAGTGTATAAAGATTTGTTGTCATTTTGCTTATCACTTTTACCATTTTTATCAAAATATACAAAATGTTTTAGTTCTTGTATTAAAATTATATTTTTTTAAAGTCATTTTTTGATTAGATAAAATAATCATCCAGTTTGATTAAATTCCATATTTATGCTCAACAAACGACAAATGCGAATTAATTGATCGCAAATGAACCGAAATTAATCAACTGCTACTTTGCATCGTACAAATATTGCACACATTAATAAACGCCCTTTTGACAGAGCACCGACTGATTGAAACGAATTTGTAACCAACGATGTCATGGCGCAAACAAATTCAATCCAGTAAAAATATAAAATCGCAATAGCTATAGTATAAAGGTCGTACTGTGCAGGAGGAAACATCGAAGCACAACGTAATGTTTTCTTAATAGTCCCGACATTTTCGCCCTCCCCCGAAAATTGATGATCGTATTGCGAATGAACAGGGTTTGTGGGGGAATGGTGGCGAGTTTGGGGAAGCGTTTTCGAAATTTATGACTTCTTGTTTCGGGCATGGAGATGTTTGCGCGCCGCTCGAACAATGCAACAACGCGCTTTGCAATTGTCTCTCAATCTGGCATGATGGCGAGCAGTTTATACAAAACTGATAGATTTATGGTCGACGAATGATATATGTGCATGTTCATATCACTTTTCAGCGTTTTTCGGTTAATACGAACATATGCGATAACAATGAATGGCGCTGCGCTTCCCAAACGAGACCACTTTGTGTATATGGTTGATTATTAATCGTAATTTACCCATCGATTTTTCCTTCTCTATTATGTAATGGTTATGTGTGTACTAAGAGTGCAAAGTGACAATTTTTTTTTTAAAGATCACAAATATTTTTGGATTATTAATTAAAAATTTATTTAATTGTACCCACAAGAAAAATTATTAATTGTTATTACTAATAATTAAAATAAACTTCATTTTAGTATAGAAGGTATATTACGCTTTCCGATTTTTGATTTTGGTTTTCGACAGACAGTGTTTTCTTAGAAGTAGGGAGAATACATCAAGTAACACTTAAGTATTTGCGTTGAACAGATCATAGTATAAATCTGGAGTCGAACCACTCAAATGATGTCACGTTTGCATTGATAGATTCTTGCTACTTCTAAGTTCGATATCTCAATATAGGTTTGTTTACATTATACAATCTATCAAACATCTTTAAGATAATTTCTCCCTATTTCTCTGTCTGGGTGGATCGCCCCAAAACCCAAAACTCAAATCGAAAATGGGAATTTGCTCCCGAGGTATAAATTTCGGGATTGTAAGTACGATTTAAAATTTAAAGCTTGTATTTTAAACTTTTCTAAAGCCAAATTCAAGAAGATACTACATTTTCTCCTAATCAACTTACATTTTTAACATTCCAGAACTCAAAAGTAAATCTACCAATATAGTAATTGACCATTTTTTATGCCAGCAAAGTAATATTAAAACTAAAATTTAAAGAATGTATTAGAATATTAGGTATATATGAACAATAACCGTCACGCCTTCGATAACAAAATTTTGTCGATTTTTTACATCTGTGAAAAGGACGCACAGTTTAATTTCTTTGAAGCGCTTGAAATTAGGAAAGTCGCAAAAGTGGGCATTTCTCTTATAAATGAGCAATAGGTTATTAGTCGTCCACCTTTTATTGATCCTCTTTTATAATATCATTTTTACCTAATAGATTATTTTATTTTTCAAATATGTATGTACATAGTTTTTACAATGTAATCATGACAACCTTCAGTCCTGATGATGACCTCTGGTCCAAATGCATAGACAATTTTTATAATTTTATTCATTTTCTTTTTGTAAATCAACAACTAGAATTCAACGTTTATCTTCAAATTTTATCAAAATGATTCACCAAGTGACGACAACACCAAAGCGCTCTAGTTTTCTAATATATTACAAGATATATATATACCGTTACCATCACCTAATTACATTGTTAATAAATTTAAAAGGACATTTATTTATGCAAAGGGCTACTTGCAATAACTATAGTAGAAAAACGTTACTTTTGCATTAGGTTCAACATTTTTTCTTCTACTGCAAAACTAAATTCAATATTGATAAAAAATTTAAATATTGAAATTTTGTGTAAGCTTGTTTGGTTTACTTTTATGGATATAATACAAAAAGCAAACAAATAATCATTCTTGAAGTTGAACGTTTGTGTTTAGTTTATTTAATTTTTCTTTCTAAAAATGTAAAGTGATTCAGAATCTGAATTTCTAAGGTAGCTACATCTCAGAAAAAGTTAGAACACAATATAAAACATATTAATGTAACAAGCTTTTTACTAGTTGCAGAAAAAAATAGTTATTTTATACTCAGACATTCAAATTCTTTTAGTAACGAGATGTATATTAGATTTTTTCGGAAATCGATTTTTATAATAGCTATTAATGTGTTTGCTTTTCATGTTTGGGCAATCAACATATTAACGAATTAGAACTCATGAATTCTATCACGTGATAATATTTTAATGCCTAGGCATTATGGTGGGAGTTTAATGAATGGCTCATCTTTTATTTGATAAGTCATTAAAACATAACATACATATAGCGATTTAAAAAAAAATCTTTAAATTCTTCATATACTTGTATTTCGTTTGTTAAGAAAGGTAATAGTTGATAAATACGTGGGTGGTTTGATAAGTTTCGATACTATTTGTAACAAGGTACGGCCTTTGCACTTATCGATATTATTTTTCATTAGATACATCTTTTGGAAGAATGCACTTAAAATTTCATGTATATTTGTTTATTAGTTTCTATTTACAAGTCACTGGAATCGTGAAAAACGTGTGTTTTCTGTCAAAACGAATAAACGCCAGCTTAGAGTGTAAATAAAATACTATTTTTAAAGGACAAATTGATAAAGAAAAATAAAAATTAATTAGTGAAACATTATGGGAATCTTTACCATCAATTAGAACCATATACAAGTAGTTTGAAAAGTTTCGTTGAGGGCAAATGGGCCGTCCTGGTTTCTCAGTTATACTATATATGATTAGAAATATACGAAATTCATGAATATGTTGCTTTGTTTAATTATTGCTTACATTACTTATGACAATAATAAATTTTACTTCTTGCTGAAAGGAGAAGAATTGCTGACATGTTATTTATTAAAAAAATAATTGATGGCGAAATCAGTATTACGTTCCTAGATATAGAATACCAAGTACCTACTAGGCATATCAGGAATAGAGAAACTTTTTTATAAGAACATCAAATTATTTAATGAATAGCTCTCTAAATAGAATGATTCGTTTTTGGAACCAAAAAAAAAGGGTTGGATATATTTCATTTGTCTAATAGGTGTTTAGTCCAGAAATTAAAAGTAAAGATCCAAAATTAAGAAATTTGAAATTCGTTATTTGTTATTTATAATTTGTTTCATCTATTTAAATTTTTTTATTAGGTGTAGGTATATATGTTAATTAAACTAATTATTATATGTATGTAAAAAAAGGCTCGGCCGTTAATAGATTTATTATTATTATTATAATATACAATAGTTTTTTACTATGTGTTATATTTGTCCAGATTAAAAAGTAAAATACTTGTCGTATTAACGTGCATGAAAAAATTTTACCTTCCTTTAAGTTACAGAACAATTGTTTTTAATGATTTCCTAGAATATAACGTAAAACTTTTATGTTTGTCATCTTGCACAAAGCAATTCTTAAATTAAACTTTATTTTCAATAAACAATATTTTTCATCTAGTGCTTGATCAATACAAAATCTATGTAATAAAAAACAATCTTTTGAAAAGCATTCGTATTGAAAGTAAAGTTTTAGCGACTTGAGTTTTTTTAATAAAAAGTGCACATAGCAAAAATATATACAGTGTGTTCAATAAGTTCGGAAACACTCGTTTATTTTGAAAACGATCCTTAATTAAAAATTCTGAACACGTACGTCGATATTATTTTTTAAAACGCATCTGATGGTGATATGCACTTTGTACTTGAAAGTGTCCATCATGGTCTGCCGATGGTCAACTTTGTTTTTTTAAA
>JARJDW010014326.1:0-14875 GCA_030264715.1 Adinopsis sp. GC000173
TTCTCACGTAATGAGGCTAATAAATTTCCACAATTAATCCTTTGATGAACGCAATATAATCTTACAGTTGTAGTGACAGTGAGTGCATAAAGATGTTAAACTTTCACAAATCTCTAAAGAAACATACATAAATTTTCATATTTCACCTCAACTATTTAATGTTATTTTTTAACACGCGTGTTTGCTAAAGTATTCAATTGTCTGTTCAGCATGCATGTAAAAAGGGCAGTATCTTTTCTCACGTAGCAAGGACGATAAATTTCGGCAATTAACCGTTGATGAACGCAATGTAATATTGCAGTTGTTACGCCAGCGTAGTAGTAACTACACGACAGCGAGAAAGAAGCGCAAAAAAATGGCTAAATTCTAGTGCGCGATAAACGAAAATTGCAACTGGTGAATTAAGCGCGCCTCGACAAAATGATGCTGAAAAATGTCAACGAATGCACACACCACACACATTTGCAGCAGTACTCGTACTTACCGTTTCGGTAATGAAGGATTGCGCTTCGTCGTCGTGCTGTCTTCGTCAATTAATATTTTAATTAAAAAAAAACTCAATCAATAATTAATCAACAAATTGCATTAGCAATGATCTGATTAATTTTACGCACTTGTAATAAAATTGCTTACATTGCAGAGGCTTTAAATTAATTCGTTCTATATAGTGCACTAAATACAAAAGGACCATCATCATTGGACTCACAGTTTACTGCTGTTTGGCTTTTATCCAATTTCTCTGCGTGTGTGGATGTACTATATATGCATGTATAGAGTGTGTATGGTTGTGTGTCGGGGCGCTTACATAATGATTTTAATCGTTCGATATATCATTTATTGATTGGAGAATGGGCCGGGAAAAAAATTAACGCGGCGACGGCGGCCGGGTACAAGAAATGCATTTTAGTGTGGCCCAACTAAAAACATGTAGAGGAGAGGAGAATTGATTGATTAATAATTCATTAATTAATAGAATGATTAATATGTTTGGTGTAATGTATGAGCGTGCGGTTCTTGACCTATCTGTGTGTGTGTACGTATAGTTTCAGGCGCGGCAAAAAAGCTTTCGAGCAGAATATAGTGTGGTGAAAGTTGAGATGAAAGGTGAAACTTCACCAAGAATAAAAGAAATATATATATAGAAAGGAAGACTTAAATTAACTTTTCTAGTTTTTTGATTGCTTTGTGTGCGGGAACTCTGATCGATTGCAATCCGCACTCCAACAAAAAACAAAATACACACACACACACACCAAACGTATACTCCTATTTATTTATCTATATCGTATTAATATTGTTAACATTATGTTGGGGTTGATGAAAGTTGAAGGTCGGCGCGCGCTTGAAGCTTAGCCAGGTGTTTTATTAAGAAGGAATTCCCATCACACAAACACTGCCATCCCCGGCGGGACACGTTTATTGCCGTTTTGCATTCACTATTCCAACCTATCTATACAACAACAGCACACCATTGCCTTTTGGTTTTTCATCAAACGAAATGCACAGTGGCAATTTAAATCTGTACGTCAAATTTACTCAGCAAATAATAATCGTAATAATAATTACAACGTCGTTCAAACATTTTATTACATTTCGCTACCTAGTCGTATAGTGTATAAAGTTCAACAAGACAATAAATGTTCTTGAAACGTAAATTAATGCAACGACTGCATTAAGAAATTATATAGTAACTTGACTTGCATCACAAATAGATGGGGAAACAAACAAACTTTTCGTATAAAGCGCGCGCGCGCGCGTCTAACATTTCAAACGTTTCAAATGCTATAAAATTTTAATAAATTACTTCCCCGAAATTTCATCAACTTGTTAGCAACCGTACAATTACATTTCATTCCGTTGTGCGCATTAAAAATTTACACTTTTTAAAATACAATCAAATCTAGTATTTTAACAAAACATACACGCATTGTTTATTATTAATATTATTAACAAAATGTTGTTAAAGCAACATTTTACATAAAATTCTCGTATAAATTGATAAAAAAACTGAAAGAATTCCTTGAGAAATATTATTTACATCATAAACTGTTACATTTTGCACTCGTTACATAAATAACTATTATTTGATTTAAATAATAAGAGGATGTAATAATTGAAAAAAAACAGTTTTTCCTGATAAAATGGTTGCACAAATAGCAAACAAAATTTTATCGAAGCTTCAATTATTTACATTAAATAAAATTATTTATTAGAAAAATATTCAATGACATGAAAATGTTGCTAATACCGAATGATGTATGAAAAACATTTAATTCATTTAATCAAGGCTCGCAATTAAATTTATTTTGGAGGCAATGAAAAATGGTGAAAATATTTATGCCGCTGCTGGTTGGTAATTAACATTAACCGTAAATGTTATTGCACATATATACATACGCAAAATGCGTTATTCAACGCCTTCGTCTGTTTAGTTTTTGACGTAAACATATTACCACTCCGCTTTAAAACCGTCGACGGTTTCGGAATTAGCTTTCTTCAAATCAAATAAAAGTTAATAGCGCGTCGAGATATTTGTTAGCGCTGACATTTTACGTGAATGCGAATATGTCGCTTTTCATCACACACTCACATACATAAAAAACTATAAAAAAGCGCTCTAGATTTTTTTTTGGTTGGTTTGTTTGTCTGCTTGTGCAGCGCACAATTAATCATTCATCTAAAGTTTTTCGTTCGAATGCAGTATGTGTGGTAGTGTAGTTATATATGTGGTACGATAATTAAGCATGATAGTATTAAGAATCGGGGGTACTGCATGTGCGTGAACTAATTTCACCCAATCAATTTGACATCAATAATGTATTTACTCTTCAAATTACTTGCTGTATGTGTATGTACATATATAGCATTCAACTGTTTCGTGTGATTATGCCGCCCGCTTTCTAAAGCTCTGTTTGATAAAGCTTATGACTTAATTATTAAATAATAATTCGACGTCGTGAACAATTACGCGCCGATTTCAAACTATACACGTATAGGTATATTGAAAAATAATTTGCGCCATTTATCGTCGGCGTAGGTACACAAATGCGCGATAAATCTTTTAAACTGCAAATTTTCACTTATTTTCCACTTTTTCAAATGGAAAAGTGGATATTGGGTTGGCAAGTAAGTAATTGCCGATTTGTTCAATGAAATAAGAGAGTTTTTGTTGTAAATTCTAAAGTGCAATTGATATTTTCTAAAATACAGCTGGAAAAACTTTAGACTCTTGCTTGATTGGCCTAAGAATTAGTTATACCTAGTATATAGTTCAATTTCGGAATGTATAATTTCAAAGTAATTAAATGCATTTCAGATTTTATGTATAGGTATTGAAATTTGTATAACTGATGAGAAATACATTTGATGCTTTATGAAATTAGTATCACTATTTTCAAAGAGAATTGATATTTTCTGAAATGGAACTGGAAAAATGTAGAGATTTGTTTGATTGATTTAAGAATTAGTTGCCTACACCTAGTAATTATACCTACATCATTTTTTTCTAGTATAAATACCTTGTCTAGTCCAATTTCTGATGAGCAATGCATTTGATACTTCCTGAAATTAGTATAACTAGTCGAAAAGAGAATTGATTTCTTCGGAAATGCAACTGAAAAAGGTGTAGTTAATTATTGAAAAAAAATTTGTGCTATTTTATCGTCGGTTTAGGTATATGTACACAAATGTGCGATAAATCTCAGCAAACTGCAAACGTTCCATTTTCACTTATTTTCAACATTTTAAAATGAAAAAATATATTGCGGTTTTCGGGAAAGACTTTATAAAAAGTTTTTTTTGTTTTTTTTTTGTTGGACAATTTATTTTATTTGCCAGTAAACTCTGATCTCATTTCCAGCAACACGTATTCAATAACATCTGTGGCTTCGGCTAATACTGGAGGATGGTCAGTGAGATGTATTGATTAATAGCAGTACATGATTGTATATATATATAGGAAACGACACCAATTCAATTCGATCTAATAAATTTAATCAAAATGTTATTGAACCACGCACACCAGCCATACATATAGAATTCGGTTGTTAAAAAGAGGCGGCGAAATTTTTACACACAGCACATACATATATACATATATACATACTCCTTCTCGACGGCAAAAAGCGAACGCGGCGCCCCTAAAAAAAGTAGTAGTAGGTAGGTATATGTATGTATGAAAAGTGGAACGTTTTTATTAAAGATATGTATGTGCCGGCTTATATCTACAATAAAAAGAAACGTGAATGTGTGTAAAGGTGAATGTTAGAATTTATGTTGAAAGGGGTATTGGGGTACAAAACGTAGAAAAGTTATCCGTATGAGAAATGGTTTAGGTATCAGGAAGCTGAAGGTAAAAGCTTGCACGCTGCTGGAAGATAACGCGCCCTCCACACCCACCTCACCAGATATATACAACGCCAGATATATTTTAAGCAATAATGCGCCGAGATAAATTTTATTTTAATAAAGCGCCTCCGCGAAACGATCATACCTATACACGAAGCCAAATTAACATTCCAAACAATCTTCTTTTTTTTGCAAGAAAGATTTGAAAAGGGGAGAGCACGTTTGATGTGATTGAATTAAAAAAAAAAACAAAAAATGGTGCGCTTAATTATTACGGCGTGAAAAATTTCCAAACTAAATCAACGAAACAAACTCTCAAGAATAAGATAGCGTTGGAAAAAATAGAACTTTCAAAGCGCCATTTTTTATCGCTGATGCCCGAAAAACACACACACACACACACACAGCCAGAGAGAACGAAAACTTGTGCGAGAAAGAGAAAAATCCTTTTAATCATCATTACTGTTTGATAAAAAAAATGTATCGCAAAACAAATGCCCGGCAATTTATTATTAGAAAAAAGCCGGGCGCATTCACCGACTCCTCTCCACGAAAATAATAAAATAAAATTTTCAACAAAAAAAAAAAACGCAAACGTACAGGCATCATGTCGAGAGAATGAGTGGCTATTATGCGATAAATAATCATTCAGCGCAAAATTTGCATACATACGTGTGCGGTTGCCCCAAAATTTAATTAAAGAATAAATGTATGTAAATAAATTTGTTCCAAAACTAATAAATAAATGGTTTAATATAGATTTGTAAGACGAGGGTTTTGTGCGAAATTATCCGCAACGGTGCGAACGTTCGAAGGGACTTTAAGGTCACATTCCATTTGATCCTTCAAGCCGAAAGCCCGGTAATGAAAATGATTTCGATCAATATTTAATTTTTAATTAGTTGGTTTCGCTCGGCCGGCATCATGCGCGGGCCGAGGGGGAGAAAAAATGACCACTACATTAATAATTAATTTTTGTTTTTATGTGGATAATAGTGGTAGACTAAAAATGATGTATTGAATTGGCTAATAATTAATAGCCAGAATTTATATTTCACCTTCTTCAATTATTAAAAATTTTGCTAAAAATTTAACAAAACTTTTAATTTTTAGCATTTCCCATCAAAGCATTTACAGATTTGCATCAAAATGTGAAAGCAATTTATAAAAAACGGACATGACTTATTAGCTACCATTATCTTCACGAGATAAGTACAATATCTACCACTCAGTTATCAAAAATTTTGCTAAAAATTTAATCAAAGTTGTATTTTTTAGCATTTCCCATCAAAGCATTTACAGATTTTCATCAAAATGTGAAAGAAATTTATAAAAAACGGCCATGACTTGCTAGCCAAAGTAATCTCCAAAAAGTAGGTACAAATTCGGCAACCCACCCTTAATTTCCCTATCTATCTAGTACGTCTACAAGCATAATACATTTTTATTAATGTTTTACTCGGTATAATAAATAAAAAAACGGCACGACGATGATGATAATAATAATATGTTAGTTTTATAACATGAATGTAATAAAACTTTAATGTGAAACACGTAAAAATATGGAAAATCACCATCATCAGTAATTTAACGATTATAAGGTAAACATTAAATAGATAATATGTAGATTGATTGTTAATAAATTATTTAATAAAGTCCCCGAAAAAAAATATGTACGTATATAGGTACTATATGAACGCACGAAATATTTAATTTATCAGATAATTAAGATCGTGTTCTATTTATGAACGATAACGAAACAAAAAAAATTGTTAATATCGGACACAATTCACCATCGATTTTTGTATTAATAAATAATAAAATATAATTTTATATATCATAGATATATATATTATTAAAATTTTAATTACGACACTAAAATGCTTTTAATGAATTAGCAGCAGCGATGTGTAGATTTAAAAATAGAGTAAAAACCATATTCATTAATTTTATTATTTAATTAAAATCATGTTGAGCATGCAACAACGTCATTCTACTATTTAGTATAAAAATATATTTTATTTTATCAATTCTTTTATCGGCAAATAAAACCAGTCGTAAATAAATATAATGGAAAATCTTGTGAATAATAATGATGTCAGAATTTCAACATATAAAATATCTACTGAACGTGTATGTATAATATTTTTAATAAAAAACATATATAAACGTGGGTCGTCTGAAAAGTTATTTTTAGTGCAGTCTCAAATTATTTTTTAGATAGAAAATAGGGAAGCACAAACGTTCTTCTCTATTTTGCATTACTTTTAATGAAAGTGCTTAAATATTTTGATGGAAAATGCCAAAATCAAAGCAAATTCAAAGAAAGAAAGAAAATTGAGCAAAAAGGCTAGAAACTTTTCGAACGAGCCACGTATGTGAATACATATTATTGTTTACTTAGTCGAAAATTAGATTAATTAATTAATTTTGATTATTCAAATCTGTCATTTGATTTATGATTTTTTTTCACTAATAATATAAATTTAATCACAAAATTAATTTGTTTATCGAACGAATATATTAAATTTTAATTGCTGTGCACGATTGTTTCCAATATTAATTAATTAAAATAATAAATTAAGGATTACCAATATTACAACCAACAATATCGATTGCAATAAAAAGAATCAATTTCTCACATAATTGCATTTAATTGTTATAAATATTTATTGATAAATTCTTCATACTCGAAAATTGAATGGAATTAAATAAATAATTTAATTATCGATTATTCGAGTCTTTTGTGAAATTATGGGCCGGGAATATTTAATAATAAATAAGCACTGTTTTAAAACGCATTTGTAACCGTTTTGTTTCCGAGCGTTTAAAAATAAAGCCACCACCACCACCACCACCAGACCAGCGCCAGCAACACTGCCATTCTCTCATGTCGGCGGCGCGCCCGCTATTATTTGCAAAGTTGTGTTTAAAAATGTTGTAAGCGATAATGTTATTTTTTGTGTGTTGTTGCTGTTGTTACCGCCGTTGCGTTGTTAAGTTTATTTACCGAAAAAAAAAGGAGTATGCAAAAATCTTTTGTTGCTTCCATTATTTGTTAAACTGGCAGAGTTTACGATATTTATGTTGGTAAACAAAACTTTTTACCTTCCTTTCTAATGGCAAAAAGCGTGATTTTTTCTCTGTATATGGATATTCACTATGTGGTTGAACAAAAGTTTTTTGTTTGTTTGTTTGGAAAATGTTGGTGCAAAAGTACAAGAAGACTTATGTATAGTTTGGCAGTTTGCCTGCCTATATAACCGTTATAATTAAGAGTAAGTGAGGTGTGAAGCGAACATTGGGTTTAGTCTCGAAGGATCTCATTTGGGTTCCTATATTGGAGATAAATGCTATTGGACTTGATTGTGGGAGAAGTGCACGCTTATTCTTCGAAGACTAACATTTCTCCCAAGATTCGACCACAAGGAGTTATGGTTAGCACTCCAACTTCCTATATAGAGACCTTCAATTCAAATTACATTGCTAAATGTCTTTAGATTCGTGAAATACGTAAGTAAATGGAACGCCGCCGTCGCCGTCACCGCCACCGCCGCTGCCTTTTGTCAATTTTAAATGCGCACATCGCCACCGAATCGATCAATCTTTAGATTTAGACACGAAAAATCTTTATTAGACACGATTTTAATCTAAACATAAATTTAATAGGGAAGTTGTTGAGTGACTAAAATATATTAGTATGTAATTTAACAAGATTTGCCTCTAGGCTGAATTAGTTTGCGCTCCAAAGAAGGATATATTAGTAGTTTGTCATTTTGTTATTACCTAAAGGTTGTTAATTACATAATAATGAAATTATTGATGTTGAATTGATTACAATGGCAAATTTCGAATGCTATTAAACGTCATTAATAATATCGGTGAGGAGGCAGCACTTGTTCGTTCGTTCGTTGCACACACACACACACACACCCACTCACAAAACGCACTAGCAAATAAAAAGTAATATTTCATATAAATCATTTTTTAATTCGCCATCCATGTGGACATTAAAATGCAAAATGTAAAAAGTTTCAACATTAAAACCCTCAAACCATCATCGTCATCATCGAACGAAAAAAGCACATGAGCGCGCGCATAAAAATATAAAATTTTAGCAAAAAAATAGTATCTATATAGCATTTGTATTAAATACACGATAAATTTTGAATTGAAATCATGATAATTTTTAACTATTCGTTAATTTACTAGGTAAGTACTTTTATAACAATAAATCGAGCGAAAAAAACACTTACCTACATATTTTGTTGCCAGAATTTATATTTAATAATAAATTGACGATAACCTTTCAATAAATCATGCAAGTTCTTAATTTTTCAAATATTTATTTAAATTTTGAATAGAGATTATGAATTTATGTAGATATTTATTTTTATAACTTGAATATTCAACATTTCACTACTTTTGTTTTATTACATTGCAGCGTGGGAATTAAATTGTTGATATTTTCTTGATAAATTTTAATCTGCAAAGCCGCTCCAACCTTTATAAGTAACATTAAGCCACCTTAAATGACGTCAGCGTTAAAATTCTTAACTAATTCCGATCTAATCCATGTTATTTAATTTGTTTATACATGGATAAATTGATAATTAATAATAATTTATCGATCCTACTCTCGGCGTATGTATGAATGTGTGTACACCAAGCGTAGTTTTATTATTTCATTCGCTCTATACGTAAAACTGCCGGCGCTCCATAAATTATAAAATAATAGCAAAATAAATTTTCGGACCGGATTTTCTGCCATCTCATGCGCTTTTTTTCCTCTCTCGGCCGAATAAACGTATTTGTATGCGGGGGTGGGTGTTTGGAATGGAATACGCGCGACTTAATTAACATTTAAGTATTTAAATTGCCAAAACAAAAAATCGATATTAATGTGTAAATAAATTAGCAATTATTAAAACGTCGCATAAATCATTTTAAAATACATGGCACACTTAATAGATAAGTGGAATATTATTAAATGCAGAAGAAAACTCATAAATTTGATCGCTAAACGTTCAACTAAACTAATTTAAGACCAACTATAAATCAAACATCTTTGTGTACTTTAACTGCGCTTCTATATCTAATAATGGCGAAATAGTCCGAGTAAAATACAAATAAAAAAATGCGTTAAATAATAAAACTAAACAGAAGTGCGCGCGGTGTTGGTGGAAAGTGTTTTATTGATATTGCACACTTAACGAAACTTTAATGAAATTTATTGTCATATTATTTCATCTTTCAATTCTTATTGTGTGTGTGTGTATGTGTTTATTTCTATAAAACGTTTTAATAAAAAAAGGATATAATCCTGTCGCGTCAAAGAATGGGAACGCAACATTTGGTTCAAACGCATACGTTTCTTAAATCCTTAACACATGCAGCGCTTTTTTAAAAAAATGTCTTTTCTTATATATTATATATATAAAATGTATATGCGATAGTCGTCACACAAAGCTATCAAATAGAATAAAACTATTCACAATTCTGTATTCGCGCGTATTGATTTAGAAAAAAATACAACAAAATGCAGATTTGCAAAAATAAATGTTTACATACACGATTCTGTGGCATTGAAAGGAAAATATCATCTTTTTTACATATATATATTTAAATATTTATAGTTTATATAAACTCTTATGATATAAATGAATAATTACAGTAATCGCTCAAAAATTCATTTATGTCGAACTACCGAGTGTCTGAATTTGCGGAGTAACGAGCGCCGGATAACGGATAACCTGTGTACTAAAAAAAAACTATTTTGTCACATTAAAATTTATGTATTGCAAAGTGTTGTCCGAATTGCTAAGCGATATNGACTGTCTGAATTTGCGGAGTAACGAGCGCCGGATAACGGATAACCTGTGTACTAAAAAAAAACTATTTTGTCACATTAAAATTTATGTATTGCAAAGTGTTGTCCGAATTGCTAAGCGGTATCATCAACAATCATATATAGTTTAACAAAAATCAAATCAAATAATTTAAGTTTAACGTGCATCTTCGTAATTTATGATCCTTTGACAAAATTAAATAAAGATAATAAATGAAATAAAAGACATTGCTGTTTGTTTGTTTTTGTTTGTTTTTTGCGTTGCTCTTATGGATAATTTCATTATGATTTGCATTATTTCATCAATAACGCGATATTATCTTTTATGAAATGTGCGTGCTTAGAATACTTTTTGTCCCTCCCTCACTCTCGCACTCGAGCCGCTGCCGTTGCCGCCACCACCTCATCATCATCGCTCCTTCTCTAATGGAGCCAGTTTAAGTTGTAAGTATAAAGTTTTCGATTGCTTAATTTAATTTCCTTTCGTTGATAAAATGTTGTGTATAGGCGGTGAGCGAACCGTTTAAAGCAATTCGTTTTGCTAATCTTGATGATTGCCGGTCCGCTGGCCTCCGATATCTTTGCCATCAAAACAAACGCAAATACACAGCACATACACAAATACAAATTCTGTACCGAAATCCACATACAAATACACACACACACAGTTCGTTTTCACCGAAAACGTAATTTCTCTCCTGTACTATGCCCATTCAGTGCTGCGACACCACTATATACCAATTCTATGTGGATGTGTATACGACTATACCCAAGCGTCTTTTATGCACGCTACCTACTACCTACTACCTACTACCACTGCGGTAAAATTAAAAACTTTCCAGCGTGTGGTAAATCACAGCGCGTTGGCAATGCCAGAGGAAATGTCGCCTTTATTAAATTACGCTAGTTTCATTTTTATGTCGTTGAAATTAAATTACGGCTCGAATGAGGAACGAAACGAGCAAGTGCGTATGGAAATGTAGTGTACGACACTAGACTATTAGGCGAAATAAATTGTTTTGGCTTTTTTTCTTCTTTGACATTTCGCAATTTTTGTTCTGTATCGTATGTATATGGTACATGTTTGAAGGGAACGATTTGAATTTTATTCAAAACATGTCTATTATTAACACTGGCAAAATTCCAAATACAATTTGGACGCAAAATTCAAATAACGGTATGGACCGAAAAAGGCTTCAGTCTTTTCATGCAACCCAAACCGGCTCACAGATTGTTAGTTTTCATTTCCAATTATGTGTTGTTATATAACAACTGTGCTTTATGTGCACGACCACCACCAGAAATTGTAATTTATTTCAACAATACACGCAAACATTTCAATTTTTTCCAAAAAAGAAAAAAAATATAAATACATCCGCTATAATTTATTCACGGCTAATGCATAAGGATTCCCGCTAAATATTTACGAACGCCAACAATTGATTCGATAGCGTATTAACCGTCCGTCAAGCGCGTATAAATTTACTATGAAATAATTACAGCGATGGTTGTAATAATACATTTTTGCATAATTAATAAGTCAATTATGTAATAGAGAAATGAAAAATATATATGTATATATTGTATTGTATTTATGCATTTGCTTTTCTATTTGTAATGAATAATAATGAACAATTTAATTCCATTCAAAACGAAAGTAATCAAAATTTAAAGTATCGAATCAAATTTTAATAATTCAATTAAAACTTTACATTTCCCCATCAATAGTGAAACGGTTATGATTAAATCAAATTAATTGCAAAAAATAAATATATTTACATTCAAAAAATGTGACTAGTTTTAACTAATTGATGAGAAATTTTTCATAAAAAACGTTTTACCAACAATAGCATAATTAATAATTCATTTTCTGGAGAATAAAAACGATATGCAATTTTTCGTTTGGGGAAAATCGAGAAAAAGTTGAAAAAAATGTTTTCAAGCGAAAAAACGGTAAAGCATTAAGAAAATATTTTTTTTAGACCACTGCTGATCATCGCAGCAAGTTGATAATTTGTGTATAAACTATTATTAGGCAATGCTACGATATGCAATTTTTAGGTTGGTGAAAATTGAAAAAAAAATTTTGCTAAAAATCGATGGATCATCGATTTCGTTAAAACTTTATATAAAAGGGTATTTTGTCAATCTAAAACGATTGGCGTGGTCGGTTGCTCAAAATCTCCCATAGGAAAAAGTTATGGAGCATTTTTTGGTTAAGATTCATGTTTTTCACGATTTTCCCCCACTTTTTTTAATTTTTTGCTTTCTTCAATCTCGCCATTCGATGGGAAATGTAATTGTACATAAAAAACAACTCTTACCTCAATCATTTTCACTCATTTACAGGGGTAAGAAAATAAAACTTTCAAAAAACCATAGAGTTCCACCATGCTGAGATTTTTGTCACCATCTTCAATTGAATTGAACGCATTAACAATCACACCACCACTGAAATAAATCGAATTGTTATCGATTAAAAAGCGATACATTATTTATAAATTATGTATTATATTTATGTAAAATTACATACCTTTATTCGCAAGTATAGTAAGTGCCGAAAAATGATTGAGTTCCACATCTTCAATTGAATTGAACACATGGACAATCACATCACCACTGAACTACATCGAATTGTAATGAATTGCAGTTTTTTTGCTTGTGACGTAGCACACAAATCTGTCCAGATGCTGCAAAAACACCGTAAACAGAGTATGAGTTACCTGCGTAGCAAGTGGAAGGTCATCAGAAAAATATTTCTCGAATTTTATATCACAAATATTCTTTAAATCAAATTGTATAAGTAACTATGCACTTATTATTCTTTATTATAAGTACGTCATTCGAAATGTTCCAATACAAGTCTTCTTCTTAAATTGCTGTTAAAAGAAATCACATTTTTTGCTAATAAGCCACATAAAAATGTTACATATTAACCTCATTTTCCGCGGCAGCAAATAATTTATAATTTTAAAAGGCGATTTAGATTAACTTAATTGCAATGTTTGTAATTTTTGTGATGATTAAAAGTATGTGCTTATTGTTCCATATAACAAATGTATATAGCGACGTTATTATTTAAATGAAATGGGGGATAAAGAAGACATAAAATTTTCGGTGGTGCGTGCTTGTGAGCATAGACCCCCTCGCATCGCAGATATATATATATATATATGTATATATAGTGTGTGTCATATATTTATCCATAAGCGAGATAAGCGCACGAGTATCCAGCGCGCTTGTGGCTGGCGCGACGACCATCTAATAGCCTGAATATTCAGTAACAACCATAGAAGGTATATATGAGAGGTTCTTGAATAGAGCATGACAAAGCCCGTTCATTGTGCAAAACTTCCCTTGGCTACTTGAATGGCGTACTACAACGTCAGCACTTTTAGTGCTATTCGCAAAGATTGATTTGATAAAGGCGTTCTCGAGTTAAAGTTGAAAGCATTTGCCGTGCGCCGCCACCACCACCAATTTTTATTATCAAAAAGCTAAATATTATTATTATTATGATTATCATCATTGCGTCATCATTTGCTATATTCTTCCGCTATTAAAGCGAATTCGAAACGCAAACAAACAGTTGTGCTATCGATTTTTTATTAAACGTAAACTTGGTTTATGCATATTACAATATGCGCGCATTAATTGAATCTCCACTAAATATTATTGCATTAATTAACATTATATTATGTTGTTAGAATAATTTGTATATTAATTAGTTTACTGTGCGCTGTCGAGGGCAACTATTGCCACACACACACACACACATTGGCTAATTCATTCACATTTTACATTCGCGTCGTTTTATTTTTTCCATCATCATCTAAATTACTTTGTACGCCCGGCTGTTCAACAGGATTTTATTATTATAAAACCGATTGTTAACTTTCAGCCGGCCGACATAATTACTTAGAAAGTCGAATTTAGTAAGATTAATTGCCAAAATTTAGTATCACGTCTATATTTTCTTAATTTGGAAAAAAGGGTTGGTTGGTTGGTTGGTTGGTTGGTTGTTTGGTTGGCTGTACGCCCTCGCCCAACATCCATTATAAATCAACAACACCGAAATAGAAAAAATAGCGTGTCAAATGATTTTCATCAAACCGCAGCGCAACAACCAACGCTTGTTTTTATTTACCTTATTCTGCACTTATATCTTTCACGATGCATTCCCAGGAAGCGGAATTTTATTCTCAAATTTTATGAGATAACATTTGAAATGTTATCTTTAATATCTGCCACCATTTTTATTAGACGCAACGTTTATTTTAAAAACTGTAATATATCTACTAGAAGTATATATTTTTGCGAAATTTTATTCGACTGTAATAAAAATAATCATACATTAATTGTATATATATAGGTATGTACGTTCCAACAACGTTAAGATGTCAGCGCTATCTTTCATCTTCACCTCTGACCGGACGTAATTTTTTATAAATTACCCCCAACCCTCAACACTTTGCCAAAGTTTATTTCGGCCTGTCGTAACACTACATAAAACCGTACTAAAATGCTGAGTGTTATCAGTGACAATCAAATTTCGAAACGTCGAGATTTACACACGAAAAACGCATGAGGAATTACCTACTTCAGCCACACATACAATGTGCACAAAAAGTTATTCATTTTTTTAGTGTTGCAAGTTTTTCCTTGCAGTCAATTTCAAAC
>JARJDW010014354.1:0-10713 GCA_030264715.1 Adinopsis sp. GC000173
TTCAATTATACATATTGTCAAGCAATCGGACATCGAAACCACTTTTGTTCTATTCATCTATTTATAAGATGTTTTATCGATTTTTCGGAAAAACCAAACAACAATAAATTCATGTCATGAGAATTGTGATATGTGTTTACGCGATTGGCATGTGAAATGATGAACAGGCGCATTATTCAATTTCATATGTTCTAGATATATACCAATTTTTTGTTTTTTGATTTGCCGCAATTACTCATAATTCGTGTTGCAGCGCACGCTTACGAAAATAAAAAAAAAATGATCTACTCATCATCATCATCAACATCATCGAGTTGAAATTAATTTTTAACAATTAATTTGATTCGCGCAAAAATTCAATTTGAAATTTCAATTTGATTTTGATTATTTATATTATAGTTGAAGTGGCTGTTTTACATAGTGGATGTTTTGAATATTGCGATCATGATTTTGATTGCAATTTACATATTCTTTATATGGTCGCTGGTGGAAAATTGGAAGGAAAATATGAATTTTTTATATATGAGAGCGGCGAAAAAAAAAAACCAACACACACATACACACACAGTTTTATATGAAAATGTTGCTGTTGCTGCAGCGAATGCATAACAAAGCGACAAGATTTATATACCATAGCATCCATAGCGCATTATTAAATACAACAATTTCATTTATGCCTTTTTATTGTAGAAAAATTATAACAATGCAACATAATGTCGCAATATTCAAGGGTAGTTTCATTATTATACATGAAAATACAACACGAAAAAAATACGTTGCCTAGTTTTTCAAATGCACGCGGATTATTTGAACAAATAATGAACAATTTAAGGAATGCTTTTGTGCACATTTGCACCACGTTGAAACGTGGCGTCACATTTTTTGTTGTTGCGTCAAGATTTATGATGCTGCTATATATAGGTACATAAACGTGCAAAAATAAATTAATTTATAATAAATTCAATTTAGTGGTTGTGCGCCGCTGTTTCGTTTTTAATGAAATATGCCATTTATGTCTTAGGTACTATACTTAATCCAAAAATGCTTTTAGACTTCTATCTATCAAATAATTAAAAATAAAATGATTAAAACACTAAAATTCAATTAACAAATAATTTTAAAATTGATTGAGTATCAAAACATATTGTAATATTTTATATTCAATTTGTAGTTTTTCAAATACATATTAAAAATCAATTTATTTTAAATTTATTAAAAAAAAAAATGTTGTCTACGAGGCAATTTTATTAACAATCACTTTAGTTTTTCAAATGAGCGCTGATTATTTGAACAAATAATAAACAATTTAAGGAATGCTTTTGTGCACATTTGGACAGTGAAACGTCGCATTTTTTATTGTTGTTGTTGTTGTTATAAACATTATGTTAGAATTTATATTTGCGTCAAGATTTATGACGCTGCTATAACATAAACGTGCAAAAAAATTAATTTATAATAAATTCAATTTAGTGGTTGTGCGCCGCTGTTTCGTTTTTAATGAAATATTCCATTTATGTCTCAGGTGCTATACTTAATCCAAAAATCAATCAAATCCTTCGCGGCAAGCAACGAAAAGGAAATTAGATAGAAAAATTGCGTCGCTCAATATTTAAACGCTTGGATATTAATTATAATAAAATAGCAAAGCAGCGAAATCATCAATTAATTTTTATCAGGCGTCAAATTTATAATGTACAAATCAATATTATTATTTGCATTGTAATTGACTAACTTTTCCATTTGTGCAAAAATTAGAAAACTTTTCTAATAATAATAATTGTAATTTACATTAAAACGCCGTCGATTAATTAAGCGTTTGTGTGTGTGTGCATCGAGCTTTAAATACATTTAAGTAATGCGCGCTCTTAAAACCGTTTCTAGAGCTTAATCCCTTCGATTTTTTTTTCGTATGTGCGTCGGTTTGTTGGGTTAGTGGAATAAACGAGGGGCTGAATTTAACGATTTTCCATTTAAGATCGTTCTAAATTTCAACGTTGGAATTTTCTTTCCAACAATCTAGCAACATGTACATTTCCAATAAAAATTGCAATACTTTGTAGTCGTCGACGAATTTACGATCTTATCTCTGTTTTATTGCAGCGAATTTAAATAATTTATTTATCGGCGCTGCGCTCGGTCTTGATTAAATTAATTGATTCTCAAATGGATTTCAATTTATTCGAATTCGTCAACAACAAAATATTAAAAAAAAACTAATTTGAAAAATGTAATAAAACTTTGTTGTAGAAATGGTAAAATAAAGTTGTACAAAAAAAGTTTGTAAAATCGAACGCTTTGAAAGTGGGAGGCTCCGTTTAACGGTAGTTGTTGAAAAATGAAGTTGCTACGATCGAGAATAGGTATATTTATATACCTATATCGTATTTTACGGACTATAAGACGTCACTAAATTCAGGTACGTCTTATATTAAGAAAATGTGTAGTGTTTGAATTAAAATTTTCATAGTTTTGCGAATCGCCAGTTTTAATCGTCTATAAAATAAAAATCTTAAAAATTGTTGGTTTCGATGAAATTTTGTTAGCATTTACTTTAACAATTAACAAAAATGTGAAAAACAACATGTAAGTATAACACATTTTCAATAAAAATTACAAAGTGTTTTCACGATATTATCTCTATATATTTTATTACATCGAATTTGAATAATTTATATATTTACGCCGCTCTGTTTTGATTAAATTAATTAATTTCAAAATGGATTTCAATTTAGTTTCGTGCACATATACATGAATAAATATTTTTTAATATAAACATAATTTGAAATTTTTTATTACGGAAGTAGTAAAGTATAAAAAGTTGGTAAGTTCGCGTTTTGTTCCACCCTTGCGTTTAAGTACTACACTTTGTGCGCTTTTTAATTCAAAAGTTATACTAGTTGTAGCAAAAAAAATTAAATTACTTTATAATGTACCACGATCAAGAATAAATTTATATAAAACTTAATTAGCAAACAGTTTTATTCTAAAAATAATTAAAAATTGTGAAACTTTTCGCCAAATGGTGTTCAAAAACTTTGCGAAAATTTGAAATGCAAATTGTATTCTAGAATATTGAGAAACAATGTAGATTAAACTTTATAGCAGATAATAATTTTCTATAAAAAATATATATATTATTTTGGGAATGAATAATTTATACCCGGCGCATCTACCATAAACTCATTATCAACCGATGGTCAGAAATAAACATGAGTCGCTGTAGTACAGCCACATATTGTGATCTTTTACTAGAATATTGAAAAATAATTTAGATTAAACTTTAAACAAATAATAATTTTCGACCAAAAAAATTATATATATTTTTCGGCAATAAATAATATATAATACCCGGCGCATCCACCATAAACGAATAATCATCTGACTGTCAAAAATAATTAAATTTAACATAATTCGCTATAGTAAAACTACAAACCGTACTTTTTAAAACAATTTAAATTAAACTTTAAACCACCTAGTAATTTTCTATCAAAAAATTATATTTATTTTTCGGCAATGAATAATTTATGCTGGGCGCATCCACCATAAACGAATTATCAACCGACGGCCAGAAATAATTAATTTTAATCATCATAACAATAAACATGAGTCGCTATATGTATAGTACAACTACATACCGTAATTTTTTACTATCCCAGTTTCTATTTTTATTACCACTCATGATAATTATTCAACGTTGCACAAACACATGCACACGAAGCAAAAGTGCACTTGGATTTACATATTCCGCACAACAACAACAACAAGAACAACCGGCAACAACAACCATCACGTAATGATAAAAAAGACGAAGAAAACCATCTTTGTGCGGTGGTGGAATAAAAAAGCAGGCGAGGGTACTTGTTTGTGTGAACAAAACTCGTAATTTGTATTATAAATCTCATTTTATTTTAATTCACTTAAGAGTGAGATGTATAACGAAATGTGAATGCTAATTTTCAGTTTTTACACTCCTTATCGTGAAAGTTTTAATGCGCTTTGCGCGAAACGACAGTGGTAGTTGTACAAATACTTGCCATTCTTTTAATTCGATTTAAAAATAAAAATGAAAATGGTGCGCGATTGCTATGCTCATTTCCTGCGCGCAAGGTGGGAAAAATTTATATATATTATTGTTGCATGCACATTGCGTTTGTTGCTGCGCTCAGCCGCATTAGCCGAATTATAAAATCGACATTTTAGTGTGTGTGTGTGTTGCAACACACATTAATCAGGCTGATTTAAAGAAAATACAAAACGAATAAAGTGCTGACCAGATAACATTAAATCGTGCGAGATTAATGGTGTACATGGGTCGAACTAACAACGCGCGCCTAAATTGCTTTCACAAACTTTTTTTACATGATTGTTTTTTGATAAAAAAAAACAAACAAAAACAAAAAAAATGTTGGTAACATATAAATATATATACAGAGGCGAGATGTCAATTGTGTGGAACAATTCTCGATGGATGGGCAGCGTAAAAAATATTTGCGTAATTAAAATTCCGCATTATCGCATTTTCGCTTTTTTCGTATATGTATACCATCATATTAATCAATTACGCGTTTAATGAAAAAAAAATAAGTACCGATATGTAAAAAAGTCGCCCGTTGTTGTTTGTTTTATTTAACACTCATAAAAATGGAAGTTGATGAATTTTAAAGCTGATTTACGATTCGCAATCATTTTTATATAGGTCAATCAAAAAGTTTTATTTTAATTAGGCGGTATAAAAATGATGATTTGTGCTTTTAAAACAACTGTCTTCGTTTAATTACATACACTTCCCCGCATTTAATAGCCGGCGTGCGCGTTTCCTTATGATTGATTTATTAATTACCGTAAAACGCAATTATTTTTATGTAATAAAACGACAAGTTATACTACGGCTACTTTTTCCAGCGCGCGTGAAGAAAAAAAAATGGTAACAATGACATACGTGCGAGCTCAGCCAATTTTTCATATTTTCCTGACACGTGTCTGCGATAATAAAGAGAAAATGCTTGTCCGGAGCATGACTAAAGTTTTCTTTTGTTTTTATACACCGTTTACTTACAAAAATTCTAATTAAAAATCCCAATTATCAACAAAAAAATATATTTTGTATAAAATGCGCAAATGGAGACGGTGGTGCGGCACCATCGGTCGATACCGTAAATAATTAAAACAACTTTAAACACAATTAAGTTTCTCTTTTGTTCATTTTTCGAGTGTGAATAGAATAAATTTGCAATTAAATTTGAGTATTATCACAAGTTTGTTTTAATTTGCTCAACGACGCTTGCAACCGATTGATTTTACTATGCATTTTATGTAAAATGCAATATACCATAAAACTTCAAATAATAATGTCAAGCAGTACAATAAAATTTTGGGAATTTTCTAATTCCGCACGTCTTTTACCATCGAGAGGAATTTCGCCGTCGAGAATGTGCGATATTATGATAAATGCGCTCTTTATGTGTCAGTCGGACGGGTTTATTTAATTTAATGCGCGACGACGAATTGAGTGTCGTCGTCACACAACTTCTTCTTTTTTGAGCATCGCAGAGAAATTTTATGCTAAAACCGTCGCGGCGCGCGCGTCATTATTATTATAATTAATGCGATAGACAAATGACGATGTGTATAAATGTATGTATGAAATATAATAGAAAAGTATAAAAAATCTTACCTTTAAATTTATATCGCTTTACGTGATTTAACTGTGCATTAACTTTTATGCGCTCGCACAATAAAAATGCGACTTAATAATATAAAAAAAAATGTTAAAATTATCCGAGTGTGTAAAAATTTTTTTATGGATCAATTGAAACTTTAATAAAGTCGTAAAAAGTACCAAACTACTTAAGAAAACAAAAAATTGCCATTTAGTAAATTTACTTCCTTGCTGCGTATGAAATATGAAAATTATAACTTTATGTTGCAGTTGTAAATCATGCCATTTAAATTAAATCCAATTGTAATAATAATAATAATAACAACGAGAGATAATTTTCTTCCAAATACCATTGCAATTTATAGTCGTAGAATGAAAATAACGTAACGCAACTTTGGAAGAATAAATTTATGTGCAGCGCGATAAGAAAAACGTACATACATAAGAAAAACGTTCGCTCGTTTTATACGTCTATATACATATATATATATATATATATATACGTATACAATTTTTGTTCCTTTCTATGGCACACATTTCGTTCGTAGAGTTTTCGCTTGCTTAGAAAATTGAGATTTATGTACGTTAATGAAAAGTTTTGTCTTGGCGTAAACGACACAACATGTTTTTGAAATCGTCGAGCGATAAATCGCGCGCGCAACATTCGGCAAATCGCACAAACCGGTTTTTATTAGTTGGAACTCGTAGTGATCGCGCACATCAAATTATTATGTAACACACATATAGAAACATTTACATGCTTTGTATTATGTTTGTGTAAAAAGCAAAGATTAAAAATATAAAGAAATGATAAAATAATAAAACACACAGATATCAAGAGATAAAAGAGACAAGCAATATTCACAATAATTATTAAGTATTAATATGTTTAATATGTATATATATAAAAAAAATCCAGTCGTACCAATCCAACAAAGCAGTGGAAGTCGTTTCTAAACAGTTGACGGTTCGCCTCTTAGGGCCTTACCTAGTATGTTCATATCTCAACAGTGTCGCACTAGATGTCAGACTGGTCCACGAACTGCTTGTATTTTGTTCCGCACCGCATATGACGTAACATTTCCCCCACCACGAGGAAAAACGAAATTTTCCTGCAGGAAGGCGGCGTGGTGGGGATGGTGTTCGATGCGCGTCGCATCAAAAAGCACAAAAGTCTTTTGCCTCATACACTCTCTCATAATTTTTTCTATATGCGCTAAATCATCAATTTTTTTCCGCCCCATGCGGTGGCTGGGCTGGATGGTGGCTGCTGCGGTGCGGCGGTGTGCGCTCCATTCCGCGCTCGCCGCCGTTTTCTCTGCTACTTGCAGCATCGGGCGAATACAATGCTGAGGCAATTAAGAAATTATCTGGATGGCAAACAGCAATTACAAACTATACACGTATTTTGTAAGCGAACAAATACACGACGACGAGAAAAACGGAATGTTTGTCGAGGAGGATGGCGCGGTGGCATCGCGTCTCCCAAAGGATTACGACTGCGGAAAAGTAAATTGATAAAAGTCAAGTAAACATAGATGGAATTAAGTACAAATGAAAACCGATTCAATACTCTAACTAATAATTAGTATTAACAGACGACGACGAGGACGTACTACTACGATTCTGCGGCTGTACACTCTACTTCACCTTTAGCGCTTGTTTATTTTTCCAATTTCAACAATAATAATACATTTTCAAGCACTACTTTAGCATCGATCACATTGCAATAAACTTGAATTAAAAATACTGTCAATCAATGTTTATTTTCTATTTGTCATATAAGAATTTAACTAAATTAATTCACTGTTCGCCACAAAATGATTATATCATAAATTTCAATATCAAATTAATAATTTTATAAACTAAAATCTGTTATTTTAGTAATATTTTACATATTTTGCCACTTTTTTGACAAAAGCATTTATAATTCGCCAAGGTAAACGACATTCTGTAAATTATTGCTACAGTCAAGCAAATACAGATGGAATTATTATAAATAAACGTGAACTAAGTTTATTCTTGGTCTAATAAGAATGTAAAATTAATATATTGCAAAGTTTAACGTATTTTCCAATAGTGATAGTCACAAAATGATAATTTCTTATCTTTGAAGATCAGATTTACAATTTTATAACACAAAGTTAGTGGTTTTTGCAATATTTCACATTTTTTATAATTTTTTTAAAAGAAAATATGTACATTTTTAACGAAATTCGCGAAAAATGAATGTTAAAGTCAAGCAAAATATAGATTAGTACTCTATATTTAATATTAATAGACAATATATAATACATCTAATTGTGTTCTCTTCACCTCTTACGCTTATTCATCTCTCCAATTACAACAACAAAAAATTTCAAGCACAACTTTATGAGCGATTAAATTGCAATAAACCAAAATAAAAAAACACTATTAATTAGCTTTTAGAGCACGCGTAAATGAGAACGCTGCGCAACTTGATCGCTGTTGGTCATATAATTAGTGCCAAACTTTATTTGTATTTTTTTTTAAACTTTATTTGTATTTCCATTCATGATCGCCATAAAATGATTAATAAAATCGAAGCTAAAGTGAAATAAGATAATCTCTGTGTCTTGACATTTTATCTAAATTGTAATAAAATTTAATCCAACCAAATAATACTTTTTGTAAAATTGTAGTCTGATTATTAACGTAATTTAAAATGAAGCAGTATAAAAAAACCGCTGACGTTAAATACCTTTATAATATATGCATGCAATTTGGTGTGAAGTGACATTTTCATCGAACGGTAATTTTCTTTGATGCATTATGTAAGATAATTATAGCTAGCTAGCTCTATAGGTGGCGGTGGTGGTGGGTTAAAGGTGGTGAGAAAGGAGAGAGAGTAGAAAAAAAATACACGTTGACACAATGAATGTGGGGGCATACAATTTGTCGTAGGCAATAGGAATTAATTAGTTGAGTAGTTTTGTGTTAAGACGGAAAACAAGAAGAAAGCTTCGAGAGAGGATAAAATAAATAAATAAATAAATAAATAAATAAAATGTTTATTAGTTGGGGTAGTGTTACGTAACCGACCATTCTTTGGTTGGCGAAAATAAAAGAAGAGTAAATGCAGGCACAATGTAATTATACTTTCAAGTGGGGAAGGATTCGTTTAAAGTAAGCGGGATTGTAATTCGAGCATTTGTAAACTGGAAATGGAATAAGGTCCACACTCACACATATGAAGGGAGAAGAGCGAGAGTAAATGTCCACTAGTCTATCTTGTGATTTAGTCTTATGTGAAAAGCTCTTAAAACGAATGAAACGTTTTGAATTTCAAATTTTCTAAACGGAAAACCTGCTTACTTACGATTAGATGAATTCTGATTTTACGCTTTGTTACGTGTTAAGATTGATTTACATCATTCCTTCTTATACTTCGGTCCGTTCTTTTTCATTACATTTGCACCGCCGCCGCAAAACCCGCGCGCTCAAATTGTCATAGAAATTTAGGTCACTTTCGTCTTAATTTATGCGTACGCCATCGCCATCGTGTTCTATTCATCATTTTCCGCATGAAAATGCAACGGCAAAAATACGAATCAATTACCATTAGAACCACGTTCGCCCATCGAGAATTAATAATTCATTAATTTTATGTATGTATGCTTGCTAACGCTATACCAAATGCATTCCTAGATAAGGATACGATTGGAATTCAACGTTTAAATTTATAAATATTATAAACTTTCCTTAAACAGTTGAAATGTCTTTCTCCATCCTCTACGTGATTTCCATAAATTAAATGAGAAAGTTTGTCTTGCGAGTGAAGCCAAACACAAAAAATTTAAATAATTAAAACAACGCAATGTCAACCTCTCGCAACAAAATATTTAGTTAAAAATATCATCTTCATTTTTACCTCACAATTAAAACTTTGTGTCGGAGCGCGCGTACAAAAACTTTTTTTCACAGAAATGAAATCAATTAAAAAAGGAGCTCTTCCTTGCGCTTTTAAAATTATAAAATATAAATTACGACTTCGTATATATTCATAATTGTAACCTGTAAGAAAAATCACGTACCCCTTTTTGCTGTATAGTTGCATTTTTTATTTATTGTTATTATTAGTAACGAGAGCTGCAGCAACAAAATACATTACAAAAAAAATCGCGTGCGTGATTTGGTCTAGACGAATTCTAAGTTGAGCTTTGAGCTTCCGCCGACTAAAATCCCAGCTTGTCTCTTATCCTTACATTTTTGCAACAAATAAAAAAATATGTCTATATATATAATATGTATGCCCAGTTGGTAAGTACGTAAGCATCTTTTGTTAAACTTAATATTTAACCATAAAAATATCGAATGAAGGGAACTTTTCTTTTATCTTCTACTTCATCTAAGCAAATTACACACAGCCACATAGAAAAAAATCAAATTTTCAGCGCGGCTCTAATCAAAAACTATAAATGCGGCATCTTTCTCTCCAATTTCACAGGCAGAAAAAAAGAGAAACATTTCCTGCCGTTCGTCCTTTAAGTAAAGTACTTGATTGTTATTACAGCGGGCTTTCAGTTCGCCAAGAAAATTTTTTTTTTTTGGGAAGCTGTTAAAAGTAATTTCAATGCAATATTCTATTAAAAGCTTTCACAATTGCTGCAATAAATAAAACATCATGTTGAAGGAATTGATGATGAAGAAGCGACGCAACAAAGCTCGCAAAAGAGGGAAAAATAGATTTTTTCTGTGTTGTGTTTTGTTAGGCAGCTGTAAATAAATCCAATCGAGCTTTTCATTTATGCTTTCAATTAGAGAAATCCGCCTTTCCTAATTTATATAACGGCTGATTGCTGCTACTAATTCAACTGTAATTTTGGTAATTCCACTTCCTACATTATTTTGCTCTTAAATCTACTCACATACTAATTATTACAACATAATGCGCTTTTAAAAATGCGCCAGCATCGTTCTTTTTATGTATCCATATAACATTAAATCCCTTTTTTCGAGCTAATAAACTGACAACTTTTCATCAACTACCAAATACGACAAAAATATTTTAAAATCTCGTTATTTCTGCTATG
>JARJDW010014355.1:0-55335 GCA_030264715.1 Adinopsis sp. GC000173
AAAAAATTTTTTGCAACTTTTTTTCGATTTTCTCAAATTAAAAAATTGCATCACGTAGCAGGGCCGAATAGTAGTGTATAGACAAATTTTCAGCCCGGTGCGATGATTGGAAGTGGTCGAAAAAAAAATATTTTCGGCAAAAAAAAAATTTGGATTTTTTGTCATCAATTTAATTGAAACTTAATATGAAGGGGTATTTTGGCATTCTAAAACGATTGGCGTGGTCAGTTGCTCGAAACTCCCGTTGGCAAAAAAGTTATGAGGTATTTTAGGGTAAAAATTTAGGTTTTTTACAATTTTGTCCTAGTTCGGTTAATTTGTTTGCATTGTAAAGCTTGCCATTCGACGGGGAATTTAATTTTACATAGATTAAAACTTTCACATCAATCATTTTCATGCATTTATAGGGATAAAAAAAATAAAAACATTCAAAAAATATGGATTTTAGCAAAATTGCATGTCACCAGCTCCACCTGTGTTACAATAGTCAAACTAAAGCGTGGACACTAATTTCAATTTGTACATTTAAAATGACATTTCTACACTTCCCCATCTTGCATTTTAATCAAACGTACATAAACACAACAAAAACGGAGAATAATAATAGTGAAGAAGCAACAACGACATACAGATTTACAAGATGAATAAAACAAGTCAGGATCTATTACTCTGTAAAATGTAAGCGTTCTCAACAATAATAACACTGAATTAATCCCTTTTTATTTGCTAGATGTGAGAAGTTGGATGGAAAATATTCATGTCCCCGGTGCAATATCATCTACTGCTCGTTGGAATGCTACCGGAACGAAACACATTCAGACTGTTCGGAGGCGTTTTATAAAGAGTGTGTACTAGAACAAGCTGGGGAAGAAGAGTGTGATGCCGAATCAATGCGAAAAATACTCGAAAAACATCATTTAGTACTAAGTAAACGATTTAGCTAATTATAAGCAGATTAAAATAAACTAGAAATGTGCTTTTGTAATGAATTGCAAGGGATATACATTTAATATTGCTTTTGTGCAAAAGAAGCATCAAAATAGGTTGAAAATGCGATTTTCAGTGAATTTCAATTTGACGTTTGGGAAGCGTCTTCTGTCAAAAAGAAATTCACTAAAAAATCGCATTTTCCATCGATTTCGATGCTTCTTTTACATGAAATCAATGCAGAATGTTTTTTCCTTGCTATTTATTGACATTTGCATTGAAATTGAAGCTATTTAACGTCTAGAATGAGTGAACATGTGATTCCAACCTCACTTTTTTTAGATAAAGAAGATGATTTGTTGGAAGACCTGGCAGCACAACTAGAGGATGTAAAGATCTCACAAGCTGAAGATGAGGACGAGCTAGATTCGGATGATTCAGATGATGCTGACAACAATACACCGACATTACAGGAACGTTTTCAAAATGTCGATCTGGACGATTGCGGTGCCGTGTGGGAAAAGCTAACCAAAGCGGAGCGACAGGACTTCAAACGATTCTTGGCGTAAGTAAGCGACTATATAATAAGTCTTTAGCTACTGTGTATTTTCTTGTAGATCGCAGGAAGCATCGAAAGCAATTGAATTGTGGACACCGTGGTGGGAGTTTCACGAACCGGCGAAGATTATCAATGTGAGCGATCTGAATCAGCACAAGGCGAAGTGTCCGGCGATATTGAGGGTTAAGCCATTGCATGAATCAACAGTAAGTAAAAATCTGAAGCTCACCTTCCTTTCTAGCTCTACCAACGAAAAGTGAGGTTGGAATCACATTTTTTCATCCATTATTTGCAGAGTAAGAAACCAGACCCAAGCGTCCAATACAACATGATCAACATCGCCACCGCTTACGTCTTCACAATGCGCTACTTCAACGGCGACTGCGACGATTCAGCCATCGTCGCTACTTACATAAACGAATTATCAAAAACGCTGCGTTTTAATGAAAACCAACCAAATTTCGATGCGGCTGTACAATCTGTCGTATTAGAATGCACAAATGTAAGCACGCTGGGTATTATGGTCGATCGCGAGAATTTAGATCACGTGCAGAGAGATATAAAATGTTTAGTGCGCGGTCCGCACGTTACTGAACGCAAACATTACTTACTCAGCGCGTTTTCGCACATGTTTAGCATATTCACGTCGGCGCGCAAGTGGAAGGAGCCGGACAATGAGTATTATCAAACGGTGGTGAAGAATCATGCGTTAAAGATGATTAGTGCGAAAGTATTGCGGCAGCGGGTGAAGCAGATGCAATACTACATTGCTTTCATCAAATCCGAGCACTACAATTCGTAGAATCAACATTTTATATATTATTATTATCTTACATCTCTTTTTTTATCATTCTGTACACCAACAATTAAATATTTATATATTTATATTATCATACATTAATTAACTAACAAACAACTAACCACGCAGCATTTTTACATCCCACATCCAAAATCATTTTTTAATACGGAATTTGATTCTGGTAATACTGAATCATGTCGTAGGTGCGCGTACGGAAGTTGAGGAAGCTGTTGCGGATGATTGAGAGCATGTAATTGGCCGCCTCCTTATCGGTCGCATTCGGTTGGAAGCGTGCTCGTAGCAGTTTGATTGTTTGTCCTCGGAAGCATGGCAAGCCGGTGTCGAGCATTAATGAGACTAGCGAGACGATTGCTTCCCGATGCGGCCTGAAAAAATTCGACGAATAGAGTTGGCAACTTATGCGGCTTTTTTATATATTACCTCACAGCCAGATAGGCTTGCACGCACAGCTCGCAGAACCATCGGAATGGCGGCGCTTCCATCTTGCCGCCCATAATCATCACCATTTCATCGGTGAGTTTAATATCTGGTTCAAAGCCCAAATTACCACCCGGTGATGACTCAAACATGAAGCCAAAATCTAAAAAATCACAAAATTAACCTCCCAAAAACAAGCAAACAAATTAAAGATTTATTCTCTACCGATATGTATAATGTGTCCCTCCACATCCAACATAATATTCCCGTTATGCCGGTCTTTGATCTGAAGCAGGAAGCCAATCACACTGTACGCCGCCATCGATATCACAAAGTTCTTGCGCGCTTGTTGAAATTCCTGCGAGCCCTCATCGCCGTACGTCTTCAGAAAGTACTCGTACATGCCGATGTCCGTTTGACGGCCGAGCTGGTCGCGCGACTTGGCATTCGGGACGCATTCAATCACTCCACACTAAAAGAAAACCAGAGAAATTAAGCGTAAAAATTGTCAGGTTTTTAGGAATTATTGTGTATTCCAAGGAAAATCGAGATAATAAACAACAAGTTTTGATGATTTTAGACGTTTTAGAGGTGAAAGATCTCAAAATTTGTTGATTTTCACTAAAGAAACAGTTAAGCTGCGTGGAAATTTGGGAATAAAGCAAAAAGAAAAAATGCTCAAAGAGAATTTCTTCTTGTTTCCTAAACTAAGTGGAAATTTGGTAATAAAAGCAAGAAGAAAACATGCTAAACTTGTTTCCGAGACAATTTCTTCATGTTTTCCATCAAAAACTTTAATTTTTACATCAAAATTTGTTGTTTTCTCATTAAAAACTTCAAATTGTACTTGAAAAACATGAAAATGTGACGGAAATTTTGCTTACCCCAGGTGCCGTAGCAACAACCCGATACGGAAACAGATACAAATCGAGGCCGACAGTCTGAAACACGTTCTTAAAGATCCCAATCACTTGCAGCGCTAACATATCCTGTCGCACATCATCGCCGACCTTAAAAATCGCCGCCTGCCACATCTCCGGCCCGAGACTCATTTGCGCCGATGATTCGCCCGCTTTCTCGTTATTACTAATCGCCATCGCTAGCGTTTCCAGCTCGTTAATGCCACATCTTGCAACTCTGAATGTTGCCAGGTATGGTGCTTTTGCTGCAGACTGCATTGGTGTACCGCTGGCGTAATCAATGTCAACAACCATTGCTTCCGGATTGCTTGGCAGGTAACACCCGGGCTGTACTTGAATTTTACGCAGCGCTTCCAAGCAAGCATGTTTACGCTCTGGTCCTTTGGGATACGGACGAATCTGGCCCGAAATATTGGTAATCTTGCTGAAAAAATCAAATTCGCGCTCGTAGAATTGCTTCGCAGGTCCTGACAATTGAGCGAGTATCATATTCGATAGTCCTTCCAAGATATCATACAAAACATCTACGAAAAATATTCAAAATTAGTCGGAATGCGAAGAAATTCCGTTTTAAACAACTGACCATCCTTGTTTTGCATGTCCTCGTCCAAGTACATGTTCGTCTTCATGTTCCAAATCAGCTGATGGGCGACGATTTGCGAACGTTGCGCCACGTATTTGATATACTCTGTGACGTAACCCATCTGAAAAAACAAGAGAAAAACATGAAACATTGCGAAAAATGAAAAATTTTGATGATTTTTCTGAAATGTTGATGTTTTTCGTGGAAAATTTGAGTTATTTTGATGGAAAAACAGGAAAAGAAAAGAGAAAACGTGAAAAATTGTGTGAAAAACAAGAAAAAATGAACAAAGAGCGAGGAAAAATGAGAAATGTTTATGCTTTTCGTGGAGAAATTGGAGTTATTTTGATGGAAAACAAAAAAAGAACAAGAAAGCAAGAGAAAACATGAAAAAATTATTATTATTGATAGAAAAACAAAAGGAAAGTGTCTGGGAGGCGACTTTTCACTCATTTTGATGGTTTTCATTCGAATTTTGAAGAAAAACAGTCGTTTTTCCGCCTAATTTTAATGTTTTTTCTCCCTACTCTACTAAAACCCAACTTTTCTCTTCCCTTTCTCGCTTCCCAGCCCTCTATTACAGCCCTACTTCTTTCTACCTCTCATTACTCCCAAATTCTCAACAAAACCCCAATTTTCGCTTCCCTTTCCCGCCTCTCAGCCCAAACTTCCTGTTTTCCTCTTACTACTCCCAAATTCTCTTAATTTCTCTACTAACCTTATCGTGCCGGAGCGCCTGCACCAGCTGCGGAATGTAAAACAACACAGCATCTGCTGGATATGAACTCAACACCCTTACCGCATACTGCGCGCTTATTGGATGCGGCGGAAATTGCCGACTAAAGAACGCCAACGCTTGAATTGGCGTAACTCGCGCCCATGTTAGCATATACACCAGCTTCGTATTATCATTCAAAATCGCATCGGTGGTCGCTAGATATTGCAACGCTTCTGGCACATTCTGTACCGCTACCGGATTTTGTTGAATCTGCTCTTTGATCTCGTTCACAATTGATTCGTTACTTTTTAGCCGTTCGGGTAGGTAAACAGCAAGCACTGGTGATATATCCCAAGCGAGCGCAGTATAATCGCGCCGTTGCTTATCGTTTATGATTTTTGCCCGCCATGCAGCGATATTTTCTTCACCAGGCAGCGATAATTCACCTCGCGACGAAGGATTATACCAAACGATTAAAAATTCAAATTCAACAGTCAGCAAAACCAGGATTAGATTGCGTTTCTTAGTGTAGCACTTGACGAAATTATCGCTCATCGGAATGCGTTTCGATTTAACGCTGCGTTTGCTTAAAGTCGCTGTGCTTGTTGATAGCGGCACAGTGTTAATCCATCCAGCTGTTGGTCGAGATAATTCGCTTGGTTTCGCCAAGTTGTTCTCGACGGCTTGGATCGTTGAAAGCGGCGTTGTTGCTGTTCCCAAATCTGCAAAAAAAAACATCAAAATTAGAGAAAAATCATCAAACATCTTTTCCCTTTTGTTTTTCATCAATAATTACAGGTTTTGGAGGCGAAAGACATCAAAATTTGAATGAAAAACAATTTTTACATCAAAATTTGTGTGATTATTTACCTCCCACATCGCTCGCCTTCAAATGCTTCTTATCCGAATACATCGAATTCCAAAATCGGATCAAAATATTGATATCATCCCGTAATACGCTCGGTTTTTGCGTCGGACAGCGCACCGGTCTACAAAAATAATCCAAACAGCTGCAATAAATCCGCTCACGCAGCACATTCTTCGCCAGACTTTTAGGCAGATAATCGCCTTGCAATAACGACAATCCGCATTGTAACAGCTTAAAACGTACTCCTACAGCCGAGACGTGTCGTGTGAGACTTGGCGTGTTCGAACCGACGCTCATACCCAACGAACGGTGCATTAACGACGCGAGCATTTCCACTTTCTCATACGAAGAATATTTTGCGGTTTCCACCATTTCGCAGATGAATTGCACCCAGATCGCATGCGGTTTTACGAAGGGCGGGTCTGCTTCCAATTTCATTCCTAAACAATGAGCAAAGTTATTGGTAAAAATGTGGTGCTAAAAAGTGATTTTATAGACGTTTTAGTCCTAATTTATTGAATTTAATTATTTATTTTACATTTTTGAGTATACCAGAGGACTATCAATCACTTATATGCCAAAAAGTACAGTTTTTGAGTGCGATAAAACTCTTTTTAGTTCTAATTTATTGAATTTAATTACCTTCTGAGTATGCCAGAGGACTATCCTCGTCCCTTTCCACCTCAAACAAGCCAATTCGCTTATGCACCGTGTACGACCACGCCGACAACATCTCCTGCATAAACCGCAACTCGACATCCTGCCTGGCCGTCAACAACCACTGCCAGCATGCGACCGCCGTGCACATCGCCTTCTCCGTAAACAATTCAACTTGCGACGATGCGATGCAATGCAGCAATTTGCGATTTAGCTCCGGCATTGATATTAACATCGCTGTTGCCCTCCAAAGCGCTTCAGAATGCGCTTCATTTGAGCGATTTTTGCATGCCGTCCATACATTTTGTAATAATTGATTGGCTAGCGTATCTTTATCATCACCATAGTACGAGAGTAGCCCGTTTAACTCGCCTTTATACCTTGATCGTAGCACTAAGCGATCTGCAAATAACGAAAAGTCTTTTTTAACGCATTTCGGTCTCTTATCTAACATTCCCATCGGTAGCGTAACGTGTTGCATATTGTTAGGACCATACTTTTCCACACATTCCAGCGCTAAACTCAACCCAGCATGACTTCTATCACTGCTCTGAGTGAACGCAATGTAATCTTGTATGTACGACCTCGTCCAGTTTGGTTCAAACTTGAAAGCTTGTTGAATAATCCTGTCTGAATTATCCGAAAAGTCTTTAACTATCGTTTCCCTTGCTTCTAGCGTATCCATTAGCTGTATTGAGTAATTTGTGTTTGGAATTTGCAATATTGGACTTTCCTGGTTCGGATCAATGCTTAACGACATTGATAATACATGCAGAATGTCTAACATCGTCCATAATACTCGTTTATTCCAAACTAAATGCCCGAATGTTCCAATCAATAACGATAAGAATTTATCCGCAACTCGCCGAATCTGTTTTTGCGGATTGTTAAATTGCACCAATAAAAACTGAGCATGTTCTTCTAATTCTGATTCGCGCGCTTGATCCTTCGGCTTATTCTTCATGACTTCCAAAAATTTTTCGAAAACTTTCTCGCCGACCGATGATACGCAATTCCACATGCCCGATTTGTCCTTTTGTAAAGCGGTGTCGCTCAAATATTCAACGATTAGGATTTGGAGATTTGGTTCATTCGAATTTGTGACTCTACAAAATGAAAATTCATTAAAAATCGTTGAATTTGATGATTTATCGAAGAATTAATAAGTTCCCAAAGACCAGTGTCTCTCAAAACGTTTCCTAACTAATTAAAGTGCTTAATAACTTGTTTAGTGCAATTTCTAAGACAGAAGGAGAAAGAAAAAGGACGGGGAGTTAAAGAAAGTTAATTATTCTTAGTATTTTCAACATTTACCAACAAGTATTCCCAAAAACAGGAAGGAAATTTGTAAAAGACTTTTAGTTAAAAATTCTTACAATTTCTAAGACAGAAGTAAGAAAAATGGCAGAAGGAGCGTCAGGGAGGTAAAGAAAGTTGGAATTCTTAGTGTTTTCAACAATTTCCTAGGAAGAATCCCAAAAACAGTGTCTTTAAAGACTTAGAATACAGTTGTTTGAAAAATTCTTGCAATTTTTAAGACACGAAGAGCAAAAAAGACGAAAAGAAGAGTCAGGGAGTTAAAAAAAGTTGTAATTCTGAGTGTTTTCAACAATTTCCTAGGAAGAATCCCAAAAACAGTGTCTTTAAAGACTTAGAATACAGTTTAGTTAAAAAAATTGTACAATTTCTAAGACAGAAAGCGAAAAAACAAGAAAAAAAAGAGACAGGGAGTTAAAAATTGCTTCAAATTCTACAATTTTCTGTCCCAATCTTCGAATTTTCATGATTTCGTGCTTAAATCTCTTCTAAAAACTAATTCTTTACCTTAGCGTCTCCACCCAGTACACGCTCAATATGAATGAACATTCAGCGAACGATAATTTATTGACATAGGTGGTAACATCCGATGCGCCTTTGAGTAACTCCAAAATTTGCATGCGAAGTTCGTGTAATTCGTTAATCGAAACGCTTTCATTGCGTACAGCACTGGTATATTGTAATTCTCTCATTTCAGACCGGCTAGACGATTGCGATACCAATGGAGGTGTTTTTACTGCAATTTCTTTAACGCCTTCGTACCATTCGGAGGGCCAGGGGCCGGAATCGGCGACGGTGAAGCCCATTATCACGCAATACAGCCAGAAATCGCGAAATAATTTGTGGAGACGCGGTTTCGGATTGCGAATCGGTTGCAAGCGGCGTAGAAGGACAGCGATGACCGGTATTAGTACGCCTAGATTGCCGGCTGATGATGACGCTTTCGTTACACCTAAAAAACATTAAAAAAATTAGTCTCTAACATCGCTAACTTATTGTATTCTCTATTACCTGGCGATTTTTCGCTGGCTCGCTTTCCTTCCAAGCCCAGCTGCACAAACAACTCTAACAACGTGACCAACAATCCATTTAGCGAATCCTGATTGATATTCGCGCCGATATTCGCGAAAGCATTCATCACCGCCTTGCTAACATGCCGATATTGATTCTTATCATCGTGCGTATTCCCATACGTCGCCATTGAACTCTCGACGGTAATCATGGTAAACATTTTCATTATCACTTCGTAGATGTGCGGTTCGCATTCGGCGATAATCATACAACCCAGCTGGTCGACGATTAACGTATCGAGAGCGGATGGCACGCGACAAAAGCGCTGCTGGAAGAATTGCAGAATGGTGTCGGTGGTTTTTGGGACGTGTTTCATGCTCACAGCGACGTGGCCCAACATAAATACAATATTTGTTGAAATAAGCGTTGATTCACTGCAAAAAACAAGCGATTTACAATCGAACAACGACGCAGACATGACGAAATTGATTACCTATCGCTCTTTTCGGCGGTGAATAAACGATTACTAACGGCAGCAACCAGCGCGCGTACAACATTTTGATCCAACGTATGTGCCGCTTCTAAAGCATAACATAAATTTTCAATCGCGGAGTCGCGTAGCTTTTCAAATGCTGATTGGGCCGGTGTTTGCGTTTTCGCATCATCATCGCGACTTGTCGTAGCCGGTTGCACTAAAAAAATAAAGTTTTTCATTGATTTTTATGCATTTTCCAAGCGATTTTCATAAAATTTTTAATTGATCTAAGTATATTCTAATAATTTAGCAAGTAAATGCGGTGAAAATCGAATGGAAAATGCATGAAAACACCAAAAATGTTATATGTACATATTGACAGATGGCTGGACTCGATTTTCATCCATTTTCGGAGCAATTTTCATGCAGTTTTCATGTCATCTACCTCGAATTAACTCTATTCTAACAATTTTGAGTGAAAACGCTTCAAAAATCGCTGGGAAAATACGGAAAATCAATGACAAACAAAAAAAGGTGACAGCCAGATAACAAATTGTGAATTTTCACGCATTTTCCATGCGATTTTCAAAGCGTTTTCTATCTAAATCGCTACAATATACTTTTCCGGAGGTAGACCAATTGAAAAACTAAAAACTTTTCGAACCAGCCACGTATTTTGCAACGTACCATTTAGCTTCAAACCTTCACGACCCGCTTTCTCGCTCTTTTCAGCAGCCTGTCGGTGTAATTTGTACAAAATCGGCGATGGTTTGATTAAAAATTCACGCAGACAGTAAATGGAAGTCGATGCAATGTTGGGAAACTTCTGCGCCAGCTTGCCGAGCCCTTCCAAACACACCATTAATAGCGGCATGTGCGCGAGAACTAATTTATGCCCATGATTCGAATTGATTTTCTCGGTTAGACGGCCGCAAAGACTGTCCGCACCTAAAATAATGCAAAAAATATATTATCCACTTGAATTTGTTGCATGAAAACATGATTTTGTTAGTGAACCACTCAAAAAATCCAAAAATAAAAAAAAACTGGAATTAAATCACACAAAAAATACATTTTTTACACACACACACACACACTGCACTAGCTAATCACCTAATAAAATAATATTTAATGCGCGTATAAGTGCGGGAATGTTATAATCTTCATCCACTGTAAGAAGTTTTGACATAAAACACATTGAAAAAGCTGAGACTTTGAAGAAAGATGATAAATAGATAGGTAGGCGTCTCCAGACGAATTGCACCACCAAAAAACAACACGTTTTATGGCAATCGGTTCGTAAATCGGTCCTTTATGACACTGCTTTTTGGTGTTGCAATTCGATGGATAATCCGAGCTAGTAGAACAACAACGCACCTGTTTCGTCGCCAATTGCCCATACCAATAAATCGACGCATGCCGCATTCGCCATTACATTCACTTTAAACTTATTGACGAGCGCAAAATTGCTTTCGCGATCCTCACGCTCGCTCGCATCGTGATTGCCGCTTTGCAGTTCGGTTTGTCCATTCAAATACAATCCTACAATTAGATTACTAAATTATTTTTACAATTTTTAGTGTTTCATTGATTTTCCAAGCGATTTTCAATGTAATTTTCAATTGGTCTACCTCTGGCAAAGTAAATTCTAATGATTTCGAGTGAACACGCTTCGAAAATTGCTTGGAAAATGCATGAAAATCAATGGAAAACAAAAAATATTGACAGCCAGGTTACATTTTTCATGCAATTTTCACAGCGTTTTCTTTCTAAATTGTTAGAATATACTTTTCCGAAGGTAGATCAATTAGAAATTTTATAAAAATCGCTTGGAAAATGTCGAAACAACAATAATAAAAAGCGCAAAAAATTGAAAACCGGTTACAATCTGTAAAATTTTCTAGGTTAGGTTACCTTTTACGAATTCTTGCACGTCTTTCGTAAACGGCGCTGGTAAATCTTTCTGCGGTTGTAGTAGCTCACGTAAAAGTGTTACCATGACTAAGTTAATCGTCTCGCTAAATGTTTTATAAGGGAATACTAAAATTTTGCCAGTCGAATAAATCTCCAAGCTTTGCTCGTCTAAAAACTGCAACATTTCTTTGGTCAATAGTTGTTTGGCTAAATCCAATATTGTTTGTAGATGTTCCAAGCTGAATAACAGCGTTCGATTCTTTTCCAATTGTTCGGTGAACTTCTTGTTTGACGACTGATTGAAGCTGTTCCCAAACTTGGCGAAGAAATACGTTTTGTAGTCCTGCGAATGTTTGCCTTTCAGCGTTCCAAAGTTATTATCCGAAAAGTCCTAGAAAAACAAGGAAAACAATTAAAATGTTAAAAGGAAACGCGTGAAAACAACAAGAATGTTATCCAGCTGTCGTTTTCTTTCTAAAATGTTAAAATCTACCTTTCCGGAGGTAGATCAATCAAACCTTTGTTAAAAATCGCTTAGAAAACGCTAAAAACTAACCATAAATGCGGCATCATTCGGCGTTGACAAATTGCCCGACAAACTGCGCGGAATAATCGATCGGAAATTGCTAAAACTCCGCTGATACTTCGGTTTCTCCACCTTGTTAATTTGTATGATCGGTGGCTCGGGTTTCGGGAACAATCTGCATATTAGCGGCGTCTCAGCGAGGCAATATCTTCCTAGCGCACGAGCCAGCCCAATTAATACCGGCACCGTCGAACGACACAAGTAAAACTTCGCCGAACTCGAATTGGTAGCTTGTTCCTTTAATTGCACGATGTTTTGCGTTAGCGCCTCCATGCATTCGACCTGAATCTGCACGATTTCGGCATGATGCTCCGGACAACGTGTTGCTATATCGCACAGCAGCGTATGCAAGCAGAAAGAGAATTTCTCCGCGATTGGAATGCGATCGATCGCATGCAGCTTGATCTCGTCGAGCCATACGACTTTATGCAATCCCTGTGCCACTTTCAACAGATACGGCAGTATCTTATCCTTGTGTTGTAGGTGCGATTCCAGAAAATAGATTCCCAGCGCAATTACAGCGTCCTGATCGCGATTGTTGATGCGAAACACGCCATTGCTGCCTTCCGAAGGACACAGCGCGAACAGCGCATTCAACTACAAATCACATAATACTTTACACAACTAATTACAGCAATTAATCAACAATTACCTTGTCCCATGGTGTGTTTTTGATATTCGCCAACGACCTGGCAAGATGCTGGACCGCCTTGTGAAAGAACAACTTATCCTCGAACACCATTTTTCTATATATATTCTAACAAATTCACCGCATTCTTGATAAATTTCCACGCAAAAAATGAATTAATCGCTGAATTTTCGTCTTATGTTGTTTCTCTGACAGTTCGACGACAATAATGTGAAGTTAGGAGCAAAAATGTAATTTGACAGCTTAATCTCCTGGTGGTGAGTAGCTCAATTATTAACATAGCCTAAAATGCGTACATTTGCATTTCTTGATTTAATAATAAAACGAATTTGAATTGCTGTGTGTGTTTTATTCAATTGTTTGACATTGTGACAGTAGTTGGGACAGGTGACAGCGACAGTAATAATAATAAGGTGAAGTTAGGCGCGCGTGTGTTTGGTGAAAACAAGCAAGGAGGAGAAGCAGGCAGAACAGCGGGTGTGCGCGTGTATATGGTGTGGAGGGTAGCTCAACTAGGAGCTTCGCTGCATTGTGGTCAGATGGAGAATTAACCTAGGACGACGCAAACATAACCTCCTCGAAATCAATTCATCATCCACACACATAGAACACATGTGCCTTCTTCTGCTTCTTCATCATTATTATTACAATAATGGACAATTCAGCGAACGTACAGCCACCGCAATCCACCACCAAATCAGCGCCATGGGGTGAGTTAATGCAGTAAGCAATGCTATGAGATGTTAATTTGTTGTTTTAATATACCAGACGATAAGCGATTCGGTCAGAAGCTGCTCGAGCGTATGGGATGGAAGACGGGCGAAGGCCTGGGTGTACAAAAGCAGGGTATTGCTGAGCCGATACGCGTACGACAACGCGTTGAACAGATGGGACTCGGCTATAAGGATAATCCGGAGGCGTGGACGCAGCACGAGGCGAGCTTCTCCCAGCTGCTGAAAGATTTAAGTAAGAGCGTCCACAATACAACCACCACCAACAATACAAAAACAACTACAAGCACATCAACAACAAAGCGACATTCGCTCGTTGAGCGTTCGCAGAATTCGCGCGTACGCTTGCACTATCACAAATTCACGAAAGGTAAAGATCTGTCGCGGTATTCGGATAAAGATTTGGCGAATATTTTAGGACGCACCTCGCTTAACAAGCAGCGCAAAAGCAAGCAGGAAGAGTCTGCAACAACAACAGCCACTGCAGCACATAATTCGATCTACGATGTGGGAACATTTAATGGTGGAACGATAAATGCCTACTTTAAATCGAAGCTGATCAGCAAGACATTACCGCCACCTCTACCAGCACCAGCTGGCGATGATGATGATGATAGCGATGAGCAAATTATGAATAAATGTGTCGGTTTTGGATTTAATAATAATAGCAAGGATGATGAACATCAACAACAACAGCATGAACAAGCGGTGGTGACGATTTCAACGCTAAACGAAGACGATAATGATGTTAAACAAGACATTATTGATGAGGAGACTAATACGTCGACAATTACATGCAACAACATCAATAAGAAGTTGAATAAAAAGCGGCAGAGGGATGAAAATGAGCAAAATGGGCTGGTTAATGATGCGTTTAATGAGAATTCACCGCAACCAATTGCAGAATATGATAATAATTCGTTGGAGGTTGAAATATCCGAGCGAAAACGTAATAAGAAGAAGAAGAAGAAGCGTAAGCGCAGTGATGGTGTAACAACACCTGGTAGTCCTGAGAATAATGCAACGACAACGAAAAAGGCTAAGAATAAAAAGCGTAAGGTGAAAATTAACAATCCCGATGCTGAAAATCGTACGAATGGAATTGTTAATGCTGCGTTTGATATCAATGCAACGAGCAAGCAAATAACGGCTGGTAATTATGAATATGATGATAAAATATCGCCTCCCAGTAAGAAGAAAAAACAAGCAGCAAGGCAGATTGGTATAGTGAATGCTGGATTTGATGAGCAAGCAAACAGCAATACTGGAGGTGAAACATCGTCTAGTTGCTCTGGAAGTGCTGCCAATAATAACAATAGTAATAATAAAAAGTCGTCAAGTGGTAAAAAGATGCGTATTTTAGATTCTGTACTAGAATTGCCTAGTAAGAAATCATCAAAGAAATTAAAGCAGCAGAATAATAATGATTCTGGAATAACAAATCAAGCGTTTAATGATTTGACGACGAGTAACGTTGTAACAACACCAATGCACCTTCCACTTCCAATAATTGATGATCAAGTTATGCTTAATGTATGCGCGGAACCAAGCAAACAGAAACGACGCAAAAGTGTACGGTTTAGCGATGTGAATCAGGAAAGAATAATTCCAAACCGCGAGCAAAATGAGTTGTTTGAGCTGAATGGACGTGTGTTGGAGACGTTAAACAGCGCTGGAATTGATAATATTGCCTTCAATCAACGTAGCTTATTAGAAGAGGATGCTGATTTAATTGCTGCAAGTATTGATCAGATACAAGCTGAGGTGGAGAATGATATGAATGAGAATCGTGCGAAATGGGCGATGTTGACGCAGGATGAAACGCGATGTGCCACGTTGAAATTCACCGAGAAATTTGAGGCAAATGTGCGATTGATGCGCAAACATGGATTGGGAGGTGATTTGCGCTTGTATTTTCCATCAAGCAACGTCGCTGAGATTAAAGGATATCCACCAGATGCTGCCACCGATAAAACCAAAGCGAAAGTCTCCAAATGATTGTATTTAATTAATATATTTTGTAATAAAAATTAACATCATTGTGGTAAAGTAGTAAGCAAACAAACAAACAAACAAACAAGATGCGTACGTAAGTGTTGCCTTGCCTTGCCTTGCCCCCCTCATGACTCTTGCTTCCCCAAAATATTATTATTATATTAATTATTTTTTTGTAGTCCCTTTCTGTCAATAATATACAATTTTTGTACTAGAAGAAATATGACCAAAAAAAAAAAATAATAAAATAAAATATCCTATCGTCCCCCTCTATCCTACCACCTACCACCTATACTACTCCCCCTCCCATTCCTTATTTAAAAACAACGTAACGAATTAATTATAAATTACGTTTGCACAATAATGCAAATATATTGTAACTTGTGTCTGCTATCTTTTTTTATTTGAGGAAAATAATGATAACAATAAAATTGATCAAGTTAACTATTGACTCATTATATTACTCAGCATGTTTTTTTGTGTGTGAAACAAATGTCTGATAAGTTGCATTTTTTGTTCATTATTTTTGCAAGTTTTTAGTGTTTTATTTTGATTTATTCGTTGAAAATGTGAAAGGAATGACAAAACATGTTGCAAAAGTCGTAAAAAATTACGTAAAACTGTCATTTTGCTACTAATTAGTGATATGTACGATGGTCGTCCGATATTTTTGCAATTTTTTTGTGTTTTCGTGTTGTAATTGTAACTTTTTGGCTGGTTTTTTAAGTTTTTGTTCATTTATACTGTATCGGTTTATTTTTCAAAAATTTGGGAGAAAATGACAAATAATGTTGTAAAAGTACTAAAAAACACGTCAAAAAATGCAAGACAGTCGAAAACTTATCGGACAAACTTTATATATCATACCAAATACGAAGGTCGTCTGATAAGTTCTAAACTGTCTCAATCTCTATTTGCTTCTCTGTATTTTTTTATCATTTTGACAGTTTTCGTGATTTTTCACAAGTATTTACAAAAATAAAGTGAAAATAAATACAAAAAAGTTGCAAAAAATTACAATAGTTGGTTGAGTTGAAACTTTGCAAACCGGCCACGTATAATATGTATGTATATTGTGTTGCCTACGACATAATACACACAATATTACTCGTGTTCGGCTTGTTGTACTTGTTGTGCTTCTTGCACTTTATCCTTTGCCTTTGCCTTTTTCTCCTCCTCCTCCTGCTCGTGCTTTTTGAGCAATTCACAAGCGGCTGTATAATGCGGCGGCGGCTCCTCTTTGGCACTGGCAACCGCCGTATTATAATCGGGTGGTAAATTCGGCGGTGGCTCATTATGAAAACGAATCAGGAAGTGTTCGATGTATAGATTGTCTGTTGCAGCTTCATCGTCGGTCGTGCCACCACCACTATCACCGCCACCTTCATGATTGCGTGGACTTGTATGATGACGCTGCAATTCCAAGGAGGCGACGCGTTCGGCACGTTGATTCTTGTAGTAGTAATAGCAGGAGATGGAGATGGCACAACATACCAACACAATTAACCTAATGGAACAATAGTTCGGTTAGAGAGAAAAAGTGTTAGGTTATGAGTTATGCGTATCAGGTTGTAACAACAACATTACGTTTTCCCACTGCAAATCCCGCAAGTACACGCAGCAAAATAAATCGTCTAATTAAAATTCGATTAGAGAAGAGGATGGGCTCGATCCACTTACCAGTAGTACCAAAATTGGGTGAACTTCCGCAACGACGTCGTGCAGCATCCGTTCGCGCAGCACACTTCGTTTTTTAGACAGAAGTAAATTACCGTCTCCGTCGACAGCTCCTCGTTGTCGTAACGACATTGTAATAAAACATCCTGCAAGCACAACACGGCAAAGCATTAATCAACAGCCATAAATGGAGCACATTATACGCGTACCGTGGTTGATTTTTTGAAGAAATGCGAATCGTAGGTGAAGATCGGCTTCTTGAACGAGTGCAATTCGTAGAAATCATCCATTCACGATGATGTGACAGCGATATATCGAATCAACTAACTACTGTCTGTCAATAATTGATTGATGAACGGCGATCACTCGATCAAAAAAGTGTCACTTTTTTTTTATCTGCATCTTGCAAATTTGTTGAATTGAAACTTAGCAGAGCACCCTTGTAATTAATGATTATGAACTTATGTTGTATTGCTACGCATATTTTTCAATTGTTTTTTCCTCATTAATTACATAAATAATTAATTTCAAACGCATAATTGCGCGTCATTGAAAAGCGAATGAAAATCGTCGCAAAAATGCAAAAAGTTGTGAAAATCGGCAACGTTTTCGGGCAAGCCACGTATTGTTTATTTATTCATTTTTGAAATTTAATTAATTAATCGATTCAATGCACACGTACTTAATTCCCACAATGGAACGACAAATGTCCGCGTGGTTAAAACACAATCGATTATTATGATAAGAAAAAACATTATCATTAAAAAATTATTTATTTATAATTTGCACAAAAACTGATAACAAGCAATAATGGCAACGATGTGGTGTGTGTGTGTGCGTGCGCGTTTGGTTGCCTATGTAATGGAACTCAATTACGAGGGTTGTTCGCAAAGTTTTCTAGCTTATAATGAATTACCACCGATGCCACGTGCCCGAATTAAATTAATTACGTATACGATGACATTAATTATTCGCTGATTAATTTAAATTATGTAAATGCCTGCCGTAGAGAATGATAATTAATTATTATCGGATTATATTTTATTGCGAATTATAATAAATTTATTCGAAACAAAAAAAAAGGGCAGAGGTTGCAAAAAAGTAGAGAAAAACCAACCAAACAAAAGTTGTAAAAAAATGGGCAAAAAAAAGTGAAGCAAACTTTGTAAAAACACGAAAATGCAATAAAACAATAGAGAAATGTAGCAAAATGTAGCAAAAGACACAAAAATGGTAAAAATGCAAGAAAAAGTTGTAAGAAGACACACAAAAAATAGCAAAAAACAGCGAAAATCGTATGGAGTCCGAAAAAATTCTCATAAAAGGCTGGAAAACTTCCAAAAAGTGTCAAAAAACAAGAAAAGTTTCAATGAAACAGCAAAAAATATAAAAAAAATTGTTGGAAACTTATCGGACGGCCTACGTAAAATAATGAATGACTATTTTATCAATCATACATACACAGCGCAACGCTTATGCAAGATTGGTTGCCTATGCCCCCCAGCTGACGGCCGGCAATTCTAACCTCTCGCCCAAAACAAAACGTCATCCATCACTGGCACACACACACATATCACATCGTCATCATCAGATAATTTACATATACATATAGATAAAAGTGTTGTTTTGCGTCGTCGTCCGTCGTCGTGCGTGTGGGGCGCCTTATAAATTGGCGCGTGTGACCGGCAACCAAACGCACATCACTGTATCCATTTCTTCTTTGCTGTTGCTACCACCACCAGTGCGCGCGCTTTCACACACGCTTTTTGGAGGAAGAAGGAATACGACGATATTGTTGGTGGATTGTTATTCAGTCGATCGGCGACCGTGCCACGCACCACATACATAAATATTATTAACACGACTCGAGCGAATACATAATTACCATTACGATGTCGGTCATCATACGATTGTTGAGCGACAACTTGGAGCAGTTGAAGCGCAGCCAAGGTAAATTATATTATTAGATATTAATTTTTGCGCGCGCTCTCGATTAGCGCTTCTTTCCAATCGCCTGGTTTAGATTCGCTCGCTTTGAGATGCTAAAGCAGTAAAAGGATTTCATATTATTTTTTTGCTATTTTTGTTTGCTTTAAAAATATGACTTGCATTAAACTATCTATGCTAAAGTGGAAGAATTTGACAATTTTTGAAACAATAACAAATTGTATTTATCTAATAATACGACGGAATTAATTGTATTGTTTAAAACATTTATTTATGTTAATTTAAATTTGGTAATTAAATTTTTCTATGACATTGATTGTTGATAACAAAACAATTGAATCGTATTAGACTTTGATCGATTGGTACCTAGCTTCATTTAATCGATTTATGTGTATCCATATTTACACTACTTATTATTATTTCTATCGCCGATCATTACGAGAGATGTATTATTGGTGAATTTCTTTGCAAAGGTCGAAAGAGAATTTCTTGTATACACATACCGCTTGACACCAATTTATACTCATCAATTCTCTTTGTTTTACCATCAGCCATCATCATTAGCTTATTAACTATATTGCGCAATTGTTTTTGGATAAATAAACATTAAATTATTTAAACTTACTTAGATTTTACCTCAAAATACCAAAAAAGTCGTCAGTCGATGAAAAAAACACATGATTTGGCATTTTTGGCGTAAATTAGTTAACTCTCTTCGATTAAAACATTAAAGCAACGTTAAATTAATCATTTTATTGAGTAGATATATAAAATGCAGCATAATTGATGAATGCATGGATTATACGTGGGCGATTCATAAAGTTTCATCAAATATTGCGAAAATGCTCGAAACTTTTCAGACAAGCTTTGTATTTTCTTGTCTTTTTTGTGTTTTTAGGCAGTATTCGTTCTTTTTTTGCATATTTGCATTTGTTTCTTATGAAATATTGCAAAAAACGCTAAACATAACTTTAAACGATCAAAGAATGATAGAAAATACGAAAATGCTTGAAACTTTTCAGACAACCCTCACATGTTCGAGTCGTTTTCGTGTATTTCGTTGAATTTTCGAGATTTTTTTGTGTTTTTCAGCTCTGTTTTGTGACAATATTATTCTATTTGTACGTTTTTTCTTTCTGTTTGTAGATTTTGAGACGGCAAAGCTGCCGCTCGTCGATTCGGTGTGGTATCCGGCGGCGATAATCGGCTTCTATCTGCTGCTGGTGTGCTACGGCCTGCCGGCGTTTATGGAGAATCGCAAAGCGTACAATATACGTAAGGCCATTATCGCCTATAATGCGATACAGATCGTCGTCTGTTCGTACATTGGCATCGAGGTAAATATAAAGCACTTCCTTAGATCAGTGATTACTAATCGGTGGCGTTGAATTTAAATTTTTACCGAAATTACAAGGAATATTAATAAGAAATCACAAAATTCAAGTTGAAGAGTATTTTTTTTGTACGAAATTGCAAAAATATTGGCAAAAAATGCAAGTAATACATAAATGAGTGAATAACACACACATAAATGGCAACAATGCGGTAGCGCGCATTCATCATCATCATGAATGAAAATGAATTTTTAGGTTAACGTTAACGTTTGCATAGTAATCGTATAGTTGGATGGTGATGGTGATGTTGATGTTGCCGCGAGCGAAAGAAATGGTACATGCTATCTCTTCGCGCGCGCGCTCGCACACATTCAAGCGAGAATCTGGGTCGTCGCATTTTTTCGGTCAAATTCATCATCATCATCAAGCAAACAAGCATATCTTTTCGCTTTTTTGTCGCGTTTTGTGTGCCTATTTTCATTATACATACATACAAAATTTCTAAATTCATAAAATCGTCGTAAAATCATTATTACATCTAAGATTTTATTCAATTTTTAGCTAATTAATTGAGAGTATGAATTTCTCTCTGCGCTCCATCATCATCATTATCGTTGCTCTCCGCTCTGCTCTTGATCGAATTTATAATTATTATTATTGAAACGCGTGCCTCTCCTCACATTAATGCAATAATTAGCATGGTAAACGAAGCTAGTTAATTAATAATAAATTGAGAATGAATTTCTCCCCCTATTTCTTCTTTTTTGCTGCTCTTGATCTCGAAATTATTTTTTTTTCACCACTTATAATCATCACAGGAAGCTGAAAATTTGTATAAAACGATTCCCGTTGTCAGTTGCTCGAAATTTGCCATAGAAAAAAAGTTATGAGGTGTTTTATGATGGAAATTTAGGTTTTTCACCAATTTCCTCCAGTTTTTTCAATTTTCTTGCACTTTTTCGGACTCCATTCGACGGGGAATATAATTTTACATAGATAACAACTCGTACATCAATCGATTTCTTTCATTTACACGGATAAAACAATTAAAAACATTCAAAAAACGAGCACAAAAATATACGAGGTCTATCCTGAAAAACCAAGATGGCGATTTTGTTCAAACGCGATATAAAGGTGCATTTTGGCATTATAAAACGATTGGTGTGATTAGTTGCTCGAAATTTTCCATGGGAAAAAAGTTACGGGGTGTTTTATGGTGAAATTCATGTTTTTCACGCATTTTCCGCACTTTTTTCAATTATTTTGCATTATTTCTGACGCCAATCGATGGGACATAAAATTCTACATAATAATTAACATTGTTTGTTGCTAACGTTATCTTTTATATTATTTTTTATGTTTTTTCTTTTCGAATTAGTGCGATGACGTTTATTTTTACAAATAAGACATTAAATGTTATGACTCATTACGTAATACACGTAAATTACAGTTTTTTTTAAGAAGAGTGATCTATATTTGAACTCTATCTCGTATTTATCTCATTATTGGCAAAAATAATTAATTATTAATAATTATTGTACAATTAAAATGGAATATTTTTGTTTTTTAGTCTCTAATTAATTAAATTTTTTCATATGATGCTAATTACAAGGTAATTTAACTAAATAAACATAATTATTGTAGTTATTGCAATGCATATTATTGCTTTTTCGGCTAGACATGAGTCTGGATTTTTGCTAAAATGTATTTTTTTGGCGTAAATTAGTTAACTCTCTTCGATTGAAACATTAAAGCAACGTTAAATTAATCATTTGTTTTAGTAGACATATAAAATTCAGCATAATTGATGAATGGATGGATTATACGTGGGCAAAGTTTCACCAAATATTGAGAAAATGCTCGAAACTTTTCAGACAACCTTTGTATTTTCTAGTATTTTTTGTGTTTTTAGACTAGACATGAGTCTGGATTTTCGCTAAAATGTATTTTGCTTCTTTCTCGACCAGATTTTCTAAATCAACACAAAGACATATGACAAAAAAACTGCAAGATATATAATTTTCTATCTATCTATCTAGCTATAACTTTTTTTGTTGTGTTGTCGTCGTTAAATAATATTCAACTTGCTCAATTATTATTCAATGCAACGATAATTAAAAAATTCAAAGCGATATCGCGGTGGTATAGTTCGAGCAAACTAACGCAACGAAACTAATTATTTATTATTTTTTTTGTTTGTGTGTCGTTGTTGCACCGCGCATTATCGTGTAATTGGCGTGACACGACACTTTCCTTATTAATTTTCGCAAGAATTTCAAATTATTTCGATGCAGTCGATCAAATATAATATATATAGTCATTATGATTCTAACCTAATATTGTTTTTGAATTCGTACACAATTAGGCAACGAAATTTACAATAGTTATTTATATAAAACGCTTACTTTCACAGTAATTAAAAGCCCATTAATGTGGCGACGTCGATTTATTGTGTTGTATTAGAGAAAGAAGTAAATATTATCGGTCTATTTGTGACGTCACCGTTTGCAAAACACATTTTTTAATTCGCTTTTTGTTCGTATATACGTATATTTGACGTTGCAATTAATTAAAATTGATTGTTGCTGGATAATTAACAATGAATTTCCAGTTTGCTGCTAAACGATTTCGAATTATTACAATTTCATTCAATTTCTTCATTTTCTAACAATTAATTAAATAATCCTTGATATCTTTGATGTACTTACTTACAATTACATGATATTTCTAGCTTCCTTAGTACGAAAGTACTAGAAAGAAGTAAATAGGCGGTCTACTTGTGAGGTCACACTTTGCAAAACATATTTTAACTGCTTTTTTCTCGTATACATAATTTGACGTTGTAATTAATTAAAAATTGATTGTTGCTGGATGATTAACAATATTTCCAGAACGATTTCGAATTATTACAATTTCTTCACAATAATCGCAATTATAATTAATGCTTGATATCTTTGATGGACAATTACATGATATTTCCAACTTTCTCGCAAATATTTATGTATATTGCACTATATATGCATAAATAGACGTCGATTTATTGTATTGTATTATAGAAAGAAGTAAATATTATACATATAGATCTACTTGTGACGTCACAGTTTGCAAACACATTTTTTAACTCGTTCTTTGACGTTGCAATTAATTAAAATTGATTGTTGCTGGATAATTAACAATGATATTTCCAGAACGATTTCGAATTATTACAATTCAATTCAATTTCTTGCACTTTATTTCTAATTTTATTCTTTTTTGCTAATCAGCATGTTAATAATTGACATGACGCCGCAAATATGGAATAAATCAAAATATATAATAATGTATTTCTATATGAATTATTTGTCAATGAATATGCATTTAATATTTATAATTTTTTTCGTAAAACAAACGAAACCAGCAAATGCATACACAATACAATACAAATTGCCTATTCATGGAAAAATAAAATTATGTATTGAAAAGGCGATAAATATATATTTTATATATATAAAACATAATTCGTCGTTAATAAATAATTTAAACAACCCGACCGCCTTTTGTATTCTAATTATTTATTAACAATAATCAATCGATTTTATATAGTAGAGGTAATAATTGTCATGCCGGTACGTAACACAATGATGATACCTAAACTATAATATATATTGTTTATTACTATTATTTATTGTGTATTATTGTATAAGAAGAATTTGGTGGTGTAGACGTAACTGAAATAATGATAGATGGCGATATACCACCACAACAATGGTCGACTCAACCTAATCTACAGATAGTGATAGGAAAGGGATAAAAATTTATGTAGGCAGTTGGTGGGAAGGTAAGAAGAGTCTCCAGCTTGCAGACTACTCAATTGTGTCCTTCCCAGGATGAATACGAATGATATCATTTATGATTTCATTGACTTCAGCTGTAATCATAGTCTTTCTGATTCTGGAAAGGACAGGACTGAGTAGTCTACAAGCTGGAGACTCTTCTTACCTCCCCACCACTGCCTACATAAATTTTCATCCCTTTCCTATCACTATCTGTAGAGCTACAACAAAAGTCTTGTTAATATTTGAATATATAATGTATATTGTTTATTATTATTTATCGCGTATTATTGTATAAGAAGAATTTGGTGGTGAAGACGTAATTAAAATGATGATAGATAGCGATATACCACCACAACAATAATATATACAGAGTGGTCGATTTAACTTTTATGAGACACAGGTGAATAACAGAGAAACGGGGGCAAAATACTACCATTTTAAACAATATCGATTGCAAATGATGATGAATTTTATCGTTTGTCTACAGGGTGTGCGATATTTGGTGCCGCAATTGGACTGGCGCTGTGCGATGGTCGATACAACAGTCAATAGCTTCACCAAATACAGCGGCTTCATCTTTTGGTGCTACTACATGCTCAAGATCTCTGACTTAATGGACACGGTACGTATACACTAAGTAATCCATCCAGCCCAATTTGATTGTCAAATGTTTTAATTGATACCGATCACTTTCTTCGCTTGTTGGTTGACTTTCTTTTCTTAATAAATAAGCAAACACTCATCAAACATGGATAATTACCATCATCATGTGGTTTAGTATTATTACACCGCACTGTTTATCGACCACTTTCCTTCAAAATTTCCCTTTTCAAAAAGAAAACACTCAAATAGCTAAATATATATATGTGGTCTATACCACATTATACCTTCACTATTGAAGAAGAAATGTTTGTCGCAATCACATTCACATTTTTTTGCATATTCTGCATTTCTTTTCGCACCTTTTCTTCTAATTTTGTTGCATCTGTATTCTATACGTGGTTGGTCCGAAAAGTTTTAAGCTGTTTTTCGCTCAGTTTACTTTTAGTGCAGCCTTTCTCCCGCGAAATTATTTTTTAGCAAACAGCTTGAAACTTTTTGGACCAACCATGTATATTAGCATGACAGGAAACAAGCGGTATATTAATGATTTTTGTGCATTGTTTTTTCAGGTGTTTTTCGCGCTGAAACGTAACCAACGCCAAATCACCTTCCTGCACGTCTACCATCACGGCGGCATGGTGCTGCTCGGCTGGGTCATGACGCGCTACTTCTCGAACGGACATTGCACCTATATCATTACGATTAATAGCTTCGTGCACGTCGCTATGTACTCGTACTATTTGCTTAGCGCGTACAATCCGATCTATAAGACGAATATTGCGTTGAAGAAGACGATCACACATATGCAATTGGTAGGTATACAATATGTACGAGAGTTGCTACGATAAGTTTGTAAAAAGTTGGAAAAAACCTGAAAAAAATGATAAAAAGTTGTAAAAAACAAGCAAAAAACGAGGGTAGTTCGATAAGTTTTTTACAACTTTCTTTATTTTGCTATTTTTTCGTGCTTTTTAGCTACTTTTTGGTTGTTTTTGTTGAAAAATATGCAAAAAGTTGTAAAAAACACGCTGTATGGAAAAAAAGAGTCAAAAACAGCTCAGAAAGCAGTAGAACTGGTAATGTACAAGGGTGGTTCCATAAATTTCTGATGACTGTCTCTCTATTTTGCTGTTTTCTTCTAACATTCAGAAAAATGCGAAAAAAACAACGAAAAAGTGATAAAAACAGAGTAAAAGTTGATGCACACATACAAGGTTGGTCCGATAAGTTACTTCTCGAGTAAAAAACATAAAAAAAGTTAGAGAGAAACTTATCGTACGATCGCTGTATAATGTATACACTTGCTCAGCGACGCAACATGCTACACAACAAAACACAAACAAAAACAGAGAGAGCGAATGAAATTCTTCTATTAACTAACCTCGATTTGTGTCCTACTACTTACTACTATCACGTTGCAGATGCAGTTTCTCGCTGGTACATTCATATGGGGTCAGCTGCTCGTCCGCGACAATTGCCACTTCCCCTCGCTGTTCGTCATCTTCATCTACTCGCAGAACTTCTTCATGGCCTACCTCTTTCTCGACTTCTACTACAAGGCGTACATCAAGCAGACGACGGTGCTCACCTCCAAAGTGGTCAAGTGCATGTGATGATGATGATGATTGAACGCGTACCGGACTGGTTGCCTATAAATCTGCCCAAAATGTGTGTGTGTTATTATTAAATTAATAATAATATTGATGGAAATTAAGTCGAATACTAAATTTTATTAGTATTATATATTTATTTACTATTATGGTTATATATATATAAATATATTATTATATTGAATATATGGAGGTTAAACAAATAAAAAATAAAATAATTTATTTAAAAAAAGCGGTTTTTTGTTGGATTTCTGACAAAAAATGGCTTAAAAAACAGAGAAAACTGCGAATGGTTTGCAAAAAACGCTAAAAATTTGTAAAATTGTGTGAAAAAATCGTAAACTTATCGTACGAGTCACGTATTTATTAAAAAAATACTTTGCTTGTTGCATTGTTGGTTGCCTATACCTAAAAATAAGCGTGCTAAACTACAATAGAAGAAAAAATGTACGAGGCTGGCTGGAAAAGTTAGCAAAACACATAATTTATTCAAATCAAGAATTTATCAAGTTGTTTTTATTATATACGCGATGCATTCCTGGTTGCCGCCTTTTCCAATCTGATTCGTAATGAAATCGACCACTTCCGGTAGCGAGGTATACACACCGGGATGCTCGCGATCGGCGCAATCAAAGCCCCACGAGATGATTCCGATTAGCGTGCGGTCCATTACTAACGGTCCACCAGAATCACCCTAAAAAAACACCGTTCATTGTTCGTTTGTTTGTACAGTCATGTGCATCATATAGCGAACAAACTTCCATACATTTCTTATTATTACTGTTCGCTATGAGATGAACGCGAGTGTGTACGTACAGTGCAAGCGTCATCCAGGCGATCATTCGCCGCGCATATCATCTCTTTTGTAATCGCGTAAGGCGGATAGTCTATGCTGCATTGCTCCCATGATATAGTTCGCATCACAGCCGATTTGATTACCAACGAAGCGCCTGACAAATCGTCTCTGTTTGTCGTACCCCAACCGGAGATGATCGCAATCGTGCCTGGTGGTATCGTTACGTGTGGTTTTGGTAAATTAGCGATTTGGATGTTTGCGGAGTATTCCAAAGACTTTCTAGAACAGAAAATCTCTTTTTTGGTAAAATATCGAGGAAGCAGAAGAAAAATATGAAGGAAATATGGGAATACCATAAAAAAAGAAACAAACAAGAGCAGAGCGATGAAAAACAGGCAATTTTTTGAAGCGTCCTTGTATATTTGCTCCACTTACTCGAGGAAAATCACAGCGACATCGTAGTTATTCGTCGACGTATCGTACTGCGGATGGATGACAACGCTCGTTGCTGGAATTTCGCTGCCCGAGTGATTGTAGTACGAACTGCCAGCGCGTATTTGATAATCAACAATCGGATGCAGTATACCTGCAAATTGAACGTGTACGAGGTGTGTCTAATAAGTTGCCAATAATCAATTTCAATAATTCTTGCATTTTTGCCGAAAAAAGCATAAAAACCAAGAAAAATTCCATAAAAGTAGGAGTGTGTGTGTACGAGGTGTGTCTAATAAGTTGCCAACTGTCTCAATAACTAAAAAAACAGCGAAAAACTGCTTTTTCTTGATTGTTTCACCACTTTTTTGCTAGTTTTTGACTTTTTCTCAACAATTTGCTGTAAAAACTGCGAAAAAATTGCAATAAAACGCAAAAAAGCTTCTAAAACATCACTAACAATTGTAAATTGTAAACTGGCTAACTTATCTAACAAACCACGTACAATGAGCCGCTGTTACAATTGCATCCCTTCTCACAATCGTTCCACCACACACATGCTTAAAATTATACTGTACGGACACGGTGTACGGCACTTGTGCAATGGTCGTTCGCGCTCCTCCAACAATCCGCATCTCCAACATCCATCCTACAAATCCCAATTTCTTATTAGCGATGATAATCACCATGTAATTTGCTCACCTACCTGTTTCCACTGTAGCAAGGACGTAAATTAGCGTCGATAATAATTTTACGTCGTGCATTGTTGAATAATATCGTGTAATAAGACATGATTGTCGTGCATTTATAAATAATAATCATAAAAAGCGTGATAAGATAATGTTGGCTTACTTTTTTTGAATTTTTGTCGAAAATAGTTGCGCTATTCACTCATAGACCGAATTTCGAACAAAATCGGGTGCAAATATGGAATAAACACAAAAAATTGTGCAAAAAACAAAGAAAAACAGAGAAATTGTGAGAAAATGTTGGAAAAAAATCAAAAAGCAGCGAATATTCTTGCAATGAAAAGCAGAAAAATTGTAAGACAAGCGGGAAAATGCTATTTTTATGCTTTCGAACAAAATCTGGTGCAAATATGGAAGAAACGCAAAATATTCTAGAAAAAAGAAGCAAAAACAGAGAAAATGTTGAGAACAAATTAATGAAAAGCGAAAAATTGGTAAATCCAGCAGTTTTTTCCCATTTTTTCACTGTTTTTTCCACCTTTTCACTGTTTTTCCACATTTTTACGTGTTTTTGTTTTCCATTTTCACTGTTCTTTGCCACGTTTTCCTCGCTTTATTACGTTTTCTCTGTTTTTTTTCACTTTTTCACTGTTTTTCCTCACTTTTACGCAGTTTTTTGCCACTTTCACTGTTTTCCCACATTTTTACATGTTTTTCATCACTTTTTCACTGTTTTTCCACACTTTTACGTGTTTTTTTTTGAACGCAACCCAACATACATTGATCTCTACAATAGTTGCGCTATTCAACCATAGAAGGCTTATACATAAAATAATTCATTAATATCTTTATAAAATCATTAAAATACACAAATAATCAATTATTAATTCCATTTTATCGCTAATAATGCAATATTTATTGCAAATTAATACAATTTTTTAGCGCAAAATTGCAGTTATCTATTACACCGACATCACATCACATGACAGGTCAATGTCATTGCAAGGTGGTATATTCTATGTCCCCGTCATCTATTCCACTTATCTATTACCATTTTTAAAGCATCTGCGTGATATAATTTAATTAATTAACAAAAATGTTGTCGCACATCGTACGCCCGTCGTGCCGCCTGGCCCAACGCACCCTCAGCGCCTCGCAAAAGGTGAGTGTTTGTTTGCAGACAAAAATTGCGGAAAATTGATAATTTTGTGTTGCAGCGTGATTTTAGGGTGGCTGTGGCTGGTGCATCAGGCGGAATCGGACAACCGCTCTCTTTGCTATTGAAGCAATCGCCAATGATCACCGAACTGCATTTGTACGATATTGTAAACACGCCCGGTGTCGCCGCCGATCTCTCGCACATCGAGACGAAAGCGAAAGTTGTTGGGTGCGCTATTTATAACTTTACGAATATGTAACGCTGTACTAATTTTGCCACACATACAGATTCAATGGTAAGGAGTGCATCACGGAGGCGTTCAAAGGATGCGATGTCGTTGTGATTCCGGCTGGGATGCCGCGCAAGCCGGGAATGACGCGCGACGATCTCTTCGCCACCAACGCTGGCATCGTGCGAGATATCACGCAAGCCTGCGCCGAATCGTGTCCAAAGGCCCTAATCGCAATAATTTCCAACCCGGTTAATTCAACAGTTCCGATTGCCTGCGAGATCTTCAAAAAAGTATGCAATTAAAGCAGAAATGTAAAATTTAGCTAGTTTTAAATTAATTTATACAAAAAAATTGTTAATATTAAGCGAATTCGAAGTGGACAAGCTGAAAATTGCATGAAAATCGCTTGAAAACACAAAAATTGTATCTTTTTGTTTTTCATTAATTTTCACGCATTTTCCAAGCGATTTTCATCAATTTTTTAATTGGGCTACCTTCGCAAAGGTGTATTCTAATGATTTCAAGTGAAAATCGCCTGGAAAATGCGTGAAAACGTCAAAAATGTCAGCTGCTTTTTAAATAATTTTTGTTTTTCATTGATTTGCCGTATTTTCCAAGCGATTTTCATGACATTTTCAATTAGGCTACCTCCAAAATGGTGAATTCTAACGATTTAGAAAGAGAACGCTATGAAAATCAGATGGAAAATGCGTGAAAATACCAAAAATTTCAGCCGGTTGTCAATTGTTTAGTTTTTCATTGATTTTTTGTCATTTTCGACGCGTTTTCACTCAAAATTATTAGAATATGGCCCATTCGAGGTAGACAAAGTGAAAACTGCATGCAAATCGCTTGGAAAATGCGCGGAAAATCAACGAAATACTAAGGAATGACATTTTTATTGTTTTTGGGTAATTTCCATGCCATTTTTACAGCGTTTTTTTTTTATAAATCGCTAGAACATACTTTTCCAGAGATAAACTGATTGAAAATTGCATAAAAATTGCTTGGAAAATGTGTGGAAAAGCAATGAAAAACAAAAAAATTCATATTTGTTGACTTCACATATTTTCTTTGGAATTTTCACAGCTTTTCAATTATAAATTGCTATAATATGGTAGACTAAATGAAAATATGTTGGAAAATGCATGAAAAACTAGAAAATTTTCCATTTTTTTCCATTTTCACAGCTAAAAATAGTTGGAAACGCCAAAAATATCTCCCGTCTCGCTCTCTAAATATAGCTGGGATCTATATTTATATTTAATTTGTTTTGTAGGCTGGTGTACTGGATCCGAAACGCATCTTCGGCATCACCACGCTGGATATCTGTCGTGCAAACACATTTGTCGCCGAAGCGAAAGGCTTAGATCCGAAGGATGTCAGTGTGCCGGTGATTGGCGGACATGCGGGTATAACAATCATGCCGTTGCTGTCGCAATGCAAACCGCCCGTCGATTTCCCAGCGGATAAGTTGAAAGCGTTGACTGAACGCATTCAGGAAGCTGGCACTGAGGTGGTTAAAGCCAAGGCTGGTACTGGATCGGCTACACTATCAATGGCTTATGCTGGTGCGCGATTTACGTTTAGTTTGCTGCGCGGATTGAAAGGCGAATCGAATGTGGTTGAATGCGCCTATGTGCAATCGGATATCGTGCCAGAATTAACATACTTTGCAACACCTGTAGTACTTGGCAAGAATGGACTGGAAAAGAATCTGGGTTATGGTAAGTTGAGCGAGTTTGAACAAAACCTACTCAAAGCCGCTATACCAGAGCTGAAGAAGACGATACAAAACGGGGAAGATTTCGTCAACAAATCGTGCTAGTACTTCCATTATTACCACGCTCTTTTGATTATATACTTATTAATATAATTATAATTATTTTTTTCTAGTTTTTTCATTTGTTTTTGTGATAAATAAATTTCGATTAATGAAAAAAGTAATGAAATGTGTGTAGCGTGTGATTGGTTGCTTGGGTTTGTATATCCAAGGTTTGTTTGTACAAGTACCCAAAATTAAACATTTTTTTTCACTGATTTTCATTGATTTGTTGATCCTGAAAACCTCTGCTTTTTTTTTAAAAATTAACAAACATTTATTACACTTTTTAGTAAAATATAATATTGTATAGTACATTCTGCTTTTGTTTTTTGCATCTTGATTGGCTGGTATCATCATCGTCGTCGATCGAACATAAAATATAATAATTGTAATAAAGAAATGCATCTGTCTAACTATAAATGCATTTTCACAATAATCATAATAAGTAACTAATCAAATATAATAATAATAATAATAAAATTGCGTTTTTCATTTTTGTTTGAGAGCGTATTCATCATCATCTTTATCATCATCGTCGTCGTCAATATTATTAATATACAAGAACTGTCCAAAAAGTTCAAATATTTTGACATTTTTGACGGTAAAATGTGCGAAAAAGTGCAAAACAATTGAGACTCTAAACTTTTCGGACGCCCCTCGTATAATTTACGTCAATATAATCAACTTGTCAATATAATATGAGGATGGTCCGAAAAGTTCTCTATCTTTTTTTGCATTTTGTTGCAATTTTTTACTTTTTTCGTCATTTTCACATTTTTAACATTTTTTTTGCGAAAGAGCCGAAAAAAGGCGAAAAACTAGTAAAATATAAACTTGATAATACTCTCAACTTTTCGGATCAGCCACTTATCGTAATATAACGAAGACTGTCTGAAAAGTTTCAAGCTTTAGTCTCAATTTCTCGATTTTTTGGCTTTTTTCTAGTGTTTAATCATTTCGCCTCTTTTTCTTAGTGTATTCATCACAAATTTTCAAAAATTATCAAAAAAATGTGGTAATTTATCGATTTTTTGCGATTTTCTTGCATTTAACTAATCTTTTCCTACTTTTTGATGAATTTCTTAAAATTTCCACAATTTTCGAACGTAAAAAATTCTGATACTTTTCAGACAAGCCTCGTATAACTCTAACAAGTCGAGTATAATAATAATTAATTAATTACATAATTAAGTTTAAATTAAATTAAAAATTGTCATTCGTTTGCAACCCAAAAAATACAAAATAATTATAAAAAAACAGAAACCTTAATTTTAAAAACAAAACAGCAACAAATTCATCATTCTCAATTGAATTAATTAATAATTATAACCTAAAAATTGATTTGATTGTCAAATGTATTATTTATAAATTTATCTATGGTGGTATAGTTAATGCACCCAATCGGGGAATGTGTCGAGATGGTAGATGGCCTGTCCGAGGAAGGGAAAGATGGCGAAGAGTACGGCCATTGATATGACAGAGACGCCAAGGCCGGCTTTGACCATTTCGCGCGTTGGTATATTGCATGGGGCGGCTGCAATGGCGTTTGGAGGCGTCGCGACTGGTAGGCAATAGGCGTGCGAGCATGTAAGAGCGGCCGGCATCATTAGATATAACGGATGCCATCGTGCCACTTTAGACATTTCTGCTAGAACTGGTAGTAGCACATTCGCCACCGCCACATTACTGCTAAACTCGGTGAGTACCGATGCGATAACGCACGCTATGATCAATACAACAAATTTCGGCAGCTGTACGATGCCGGACAAATGCAGTGCGATTAATTCACTCATGCCGGACTCTTTACTGCCTTCCGCCAATGCAAAACCACCTCCAAGCAAAAAGATCAGTCCCCATGGTAACTTTTGCTGCACGACTTTCCACGTGATTAAGGCTTGCGATGCCGCCACCGGGCGTTTGCTTTCATCCTTGCTGAAGATACGTATAAAGTCTGGTTTTGCCGGTATGACGAACAGGAGCATTACGACGATTAACGCTGCTGTAGCATCTTTAACCTAAATTAACAAACAAACAAAAATTTTTGTTGAAAAATTTCAGACGCACCTTGTATATTTTTTTGCTTTAACATTGATTTTCGCCCATTTTCAAGCGATTTTCTTTGAAATTTTCAATTGGTCTACGTTTAGAAAGGTAGATTGTAACATTTTCGAAAGAAAACGCTGTGAAAATTGCTTGGAAAATTGACAAAATCAACAAAAATGTAATTTTTTGTTTTTCATTGATTTTCATCGATTTTCCAAGCGATTTTCACAGTTTTTTCACTCAAAATTGTTAGAATAAGCCCGATCCAAGATAGACAATGTGAAAACGCTGTGAAAATCCCTTGGAAAATGCGTGAAAACAAAAAAATATCACCCAGCCATCAATTTTTTTGTTTTTTATTAATTTTCATCGATTTTCCAAGCAATGTTGGACGGGTTTTCTCTGAAAAATCCTAGAATAAGGCAAATTCCAGGTAGACAATGTGAAGTTTGCATGAAAATCGCTTGGAAATTGAAGAAAATCACATTTTTTTATCTTTTTTTTGTACCACCCTCGTAGAATGCACTTACTTTGTGTTGTGTGATCAATTCGGCCCATCCAGCGATAAATTGCGGCTTCCTAAAGAACCACAAGAACACCGAGAGGATGAAACATAATCCTACAGCGATTTCGTGAAACGACATCGGGCCCATCTCCTCCATCTTCTGCTTGATCAATTTTCTCGCCACAATTTCGCCCTGCTGCCCTACTCGAATTCGTTTCGCATCTTCGGATTTGGGTCGGAATAGGCCCATGAAGAGGTATTGCAGCCACACCCACGAGAGGAACATGGTGATGAGCATAATCGGTACGTTGAGGAACATCCACGAGGTGAAGTCGATGCCGGTGGGGCTGTCGGGGAAACGCGTTTCGTAAATTCCTAAAACAAATTAAAAAAAGCCTTAAATATTTAAAGAAGCTTGAAACTTTTCAGACAAAGCTTAAAACTTATCAGACAAGCCTTGAATCTTTTCAGATAAGACTAAAAATTCTCACATTTTCAAACTGTTTGGACGTCTTTCATATATTCGTTACCTTTGAATGTTAGATTAGTACCGCTTCCAACGATACAACCTAATCCACCGATGCTAGACGCATAGGCTGCGCTCAAAAAGTAACAAATCGTCGTTTTCGTTGGTCGGCGTTGCTCTACAGCCGCTTCGGGACTGGCCGGCGCTTCCTTAACATCACCTACACCATTTTCAACTTCCTCTTTCTCATACACCGCACCAATTCCTTGCGCTTCTAGCTCTTTCAACGTCGCTTCCATAATGGGGCACATCATCGCAATCGCAGCGGTATTGGAGATCCACATCGAGACGAACATGGCGACGGCGACAAGGCCGAAATTGAGTCGACGCGGCGAGCAGCCGACCAAGAGGATGACGTACAAGGCGACGCGCCGATGCAGGTTGCAATGTTCGACGGCGATGGCGATCACCAGCCCGCCGACGAACATCATATTCGTTTCTTTGAGGTAGCAAAGCGATGTGCGATCGGAGTCTAAGACGCCCATCAACGGAAACAGCACCTGAATACATTAATAAATAGTTTTAGTGCCAAAAATCGATTGAAATCGTCATGAAAAACTGCAAAAACACTAATTTTTGCTCTGTCTCTCTCCGACTTTCTCTCATTTGACGCATATTTAATTATTTATCGACTAGAAATTGGCGGAGATTAGTTTACCAACTATACAACTACATCAAATGGCATTTCTAGATGATGATTCAATTCGCAATACGTAGTATAGCATAGAGGAAATCAACATGTTATGTTAACCAAGCCATTTAGCTAGCAAATAATTGAACAATATACTGCGTTTGTTTGTTCGCAAGCGAAATAATCTTATTGCTAATTCGCTTACTAAATGGAATTAACAAATAACAAATCAATAGGTAATTGTATTATAATCAGATATACAAACAGCGTTTAGGAATGCATAGATTGTTTGTAAAATGCAGTTGCGCAAATTGTTTATGTATACTTGGTTGCATAACTCCACACGTTCAAACATTAATGAATTAAGAATTCTACTTGTCAATGCTTCAAGTTTAATGATAATTCGAGTATGTGTGTGTGTTAATATTTCTGTCGTCTCATTATTGTGTGACCATGAAACGTACGCCCGGTTGCATAACAACTAAGTGTAATGTACGTAAACATAAGTGTTTATCGAAAAACACAGCATAAATACGTAAATGAGCCAATATCAATGGGCAATAATACATTTTTATTATCGCCTATATGTATACCATATATAATTGTTGCACATTTGTTGTTAATCGTATCGACAAAATAATAATTGTTACCGGCCTGTTTGTATGTGTATGTGTATTTATGTGTGTGTGTTTCCAGTAAATAAGTAAGTAAGTACTTCGAATTACAAATAATAACATACATAAAGCGCAAAAAATATGTTTATAATGTTATACATATACATGGGGTGTCTGATAAGTTGCGTTTCGAGCGAAAACACGAAAATCATTTTTTTCGACCACTTTCAATCATCGCAACTGACTGAAAATTTGCATATGCACTATTATTAGACGTCACTACGATATGCAATTTTTAAATTTGCAAAAATCCAAAAAAAAAATTTTTTGCTAAAAAATGAAATTAATTTTTTTAGACCACTTTTAATTATCATATCAAGCTGAAAATTTGTGTATAAATTACTATTAGGCCATACTACGACATGCGATTTTTAAATTTGCAAAAATCGAAAAAAAGTTTTAAAACTTTTTTTCGCGCGGGAAGTGCAAAATGATTATGAAAAGAATTTTTTTAGACCACTTCCAATCATCGTAGCAGGCTGGAAATTTGCGTATCAACTTTTCAGAGGTCCTACTACGATATGCAATTTTTAGTTTGGCGAAAATCGAAAAAAAAAAATTCGGCCAAAAAAACGCAAAGGGGTTTTGTCGAAAATCGATGGAGCTCGGATTTCGTTTTTTGCATCAAGGGGTATTTTGACGTTCTGAAACGATTGCCGTTGTCAGTTGCTGGAAATTTTCCATAGAAAAAAAGTTACAGGGTGTTTTCTGGTGAAAATTCTGGTTTTTCACCAATTTTCCCTAGTTGTTTTAATTTTTTCGTATTTTTTCCGACGCCATTCGACGGGAAATTTAATTTTACATAGTAATTGATAGTTTGAACGATCATTTTCATTCGCAGGAAAAAAGTTATGCGGCATTTTCACGAATAAATGCAGTTAAGAAATTTGAAAACTTATCAGACACACCTTGTATGTAATATAACGTGGCTAATTTCAGTAGATGGCATTTATGCATATACTAATTACATAAGTTAATAAAAATTTGCACTAATTAGAGAAAAACGTGGCCAATCAATCAATAAATACATGTTATATACAAATACAATACAATGTAAGTTGGGTTGCATAACCACAGAACAATTTCATAGAATTTCCAGTGGTTTCAATTAAAATTTGATAACTCTATCAGCATAATTACGCAATATTTAAAAATTAATATAAAAATTTACTAATAAATAATAAATAAACCAATAAAATTATTTGAAAACGTTGTTTGGTTGCATAATCAAAGCGAATTTCATAGATTTTCAACTCTTTTAATGAGTAATTGATAACTCTAGGTATAATTACGTAATTAAAAATTAATAAAACTTAACAGAAAATACGAGGGTGGTCCGAAAAGTTTCTATATATTCTTTTTGTTAGTTAATTTTTAGTGCAGCTACAAAATTATTTTTTAGCACCACTACCGATGAAAATTTTTCTTTGCGCCCGGGTGGGAAATTTTGCGACTGCCTTCGTTTGATTTTTCTGTGATTTTGGCATTTTCCATCAAATCTTTTATGGAAATTCATCATTATTATTCAGCAATGATGAAGAACTGCATTCTTCTTCATTTCTGATTAATTTTCATGAAAATTCGTAAATAATTTGATGGAAAATGCCGAAAATCAACGAAAAATCAAACGAAGAAAGTCGGCAAAATTTTCCACCCCGGCGCAAAGAAAAATGCATCAAAACTTTTCCAGGGTGGTGATGCTAAAAAATAATTTGCGGGGCTGCACTAAAAATTAACTAACAAACAAACTTTTCGGATCGCCCACGTATAATTACGTAATATTTATGCGTTACGTAAGCGAAAAATCGTACTCACCATGGGGATGAGCGCTGTAACGGGCAACGGTAGCGCTTCGCTCACCCAAAACCCGGCCATCAACAGCACCACGTAGAGACATCGCAGCTCGGCCTTGTTGTCGGTGAGAAAGACTGGTAGCAGGATGAGGGGATAGACGACGACGAAGATCGCGCGCCAGTAGATGCGAAAGGCGTTCGCCAGCAGGCGAAAATCCATGCTTGCTATTATCGGACGATCGGTGCAAACTGAAATAGGAAAATCATCATTTGAGAACGAAAAAAAAACAGATTCGGTAGAGTAGACACTGACGCAATTATATGTGTGTGTGGAACGTGTTAAAGCAAGGCGCGCATAAATATATACACACAAATTCAATGTTATTATGGAAAATACGCACGAAAATAGTTTTTCGGGAGGACTATTATTGGATTCGCGGACGTAACACACATGCATTAACTACGATATTTACTTTGATTGATTCATCATCCGCTACAAGGCTCGTTGTTGCATAATTAGCCGCGACCGCAATTTTGGGCACGCTTTTCCAATTAATCAACGCATCGTTTGGCCTGGCCTATCTGTCTGTCTGTATATGTCCCCTGAAAAGTTTCTAGCCTTTTTTTTTCGTGAAAAACCTGATTTTTCTCCATAAAATGCCGCATAACTTTTCGCCTGGATGAAAATGATCGTTCAAACTATCAATTTCTATGTAAAATTAAATTTCCCGTCGAATGGCGTCGGAAAAAATACGAAAAAGTTAAAGGAACTAGGGAAAATTTGTGAAAAACGTAAATTTTCACCATAAAACACCTCGTAACTTATTTCCTATGGCAAATTTCGAGCAACCGACAACGACAATCGTTTTAGAACGCCAAAGTATCCCTTTATACAGCATTTGAACAAAATCAATGCACTATTTTGGTTTTTCAGGATAGACCTCGTATATTTTGCTCGTTTTTTGAATGTTTTTAATTGTTTTACCCGTGTAAAAGAATGAAATCGATTGATGTACGAGTTGTTTTCTATGTCAAATTAAATTCCGCGTCGAATGGCGTCCGAAAAAATGTAAAAACATAAAAAAAATTGGGGGAAATTTGTGAAAAACCTAAATTTTCACCATAAAACACCCCATAACTTTTTTTCTATGGTAAATTTCGAGCAACTGACCACGCCAATCGTTTTAGAACGCTGAAATACCCCTTTATACAAAATTTAAACGAAATCCGAGCTCCATCGATTTTCTGCCAAGATCGTAAGGAGTTTTCGATTTTTGCTAATTTTAAAATTGCATATCGTAGTATGGGCTAATAGTAATTTACACACAAAGTTTCAGCTTGATATAATAATTAGAAGTGGTCGAAAAAAATTATTTTCTTTCATTTTTCTGCTAGACTTATGAGTTGGTTGCCTACATCGACCGATATAATGACAAATCACTAATTAATTAATCAATCGTGAATGGTTACGTAGTACGCGTTCCATATATTTTGAATAATAATTTAATCAATTGTTTGACGACGACAACGCAACGAGTTGATCTTTCACACATTCATAGTTAATGCATATTTATTTGCCGCTCGCGCTCTCCACCTTTGCCCCCCATTGCCACAAACAAAAAAACGGAAAAAAAACACGATATAACTATATAGACGACAAACGCGCGCGCAATACAATTTACGTCACAATTAATGCGAATTATGTGTGTGTGTACTAGAATTTCTAATAGAGTAACACATAAAAAAGAATGAAAATCATGATAAAAAAAGACTAAAAATTCGCTTGATGGGCTTTCTGTAGCTTAATCCACTTAATTAACCACAATTTGTTGATTACAGCGAATTAATGAAAACTTTTTTGTGATAAATATTTATGTGCTGAGATTGCGTTACGTAAAGCCGATGCGCAGTTCATTCAATGTACGATATACGAATGCAGTTGATGATGTGCAATTGATAGATTCCAGCTGGAATTTCTCGTTGGTTAGGTGCCAACTATGTCAATTCGGCGATTCCGCACGTATTTCCTTCAATATAGTAGAAGAGAGGATAGAAGAGAGAAGAGAAGAGACGATAGAAGCGCAGAGAAACAAAAAAGAGAGACTTAAGATAGAAGAGAGGAGAAAAGAGCCAAAAAATCTATCTGTTTGTTTGTCTGTCTGTCTGTCTGTCTAAGAACCAAAAAAGAAGAGGAGAGGCAATTTATCTTATCTATCTGTCTGCCTGTTTAAGAGCGACAAGAGAGGAGAGGAGAGTATATCCACTTTATGCATCTATCTATTTATATGTCTGTTTGTCTGTCTGTCTGTCTAAGAGCTAAAAAAGAAGAGGAGAGATCTGCCTTATCTTATCTGTCTGTCTGTCTAAGAAACAACAACAACACCAAACTGTGGCAATCTTTAACTAGACCAGAACAAAATAGCATTGCTTGCTTGCTTTTTGCGTTCTATTGGGATAAATTCTTGCTGATAAGTAATTATTACACATTCAAATTACTCAATATACGTATCATATAACCTCAGCACGACGACAACGACCATGATGATAACACAAACAACATGTTTTCGGATGTTTCGGCGTGTTAATTGCACACAAATTGCTTAATCGCTCATTATTTTAATTATTACATGGTTTCGCAGCGCCTAATCACAAATCTATAAATACATCCCAAAACACACACACACACACACAAAATCGTTATATAAGCGACCACATTTTTTCCATTCATCTCGTGCGTCGTCCGATTTAAATTTAATGCAAAAAAAATCGTTCGTTTTTCGCAAATTTACAGCTATTTCGCACGCCGTGCCCTATTTTTAGTTGCGGACGGCGTCAAACTATGAATAAATAGATGATGTTTGCGCACACACAATCAATTCGAAGAGCAAATGTATATGCAATACAATAATTTTCGGAAAGAAAGCGTAAATGTTGTCTGTGTGTCTGTCTGTTCATAATTTTGTGTGTGATATGCTTTTTAATGCGCACTTTTCCAGCTATAAACTATTATTAATAAAATTGCAATAAAACAAAACGTGTGTGCATGTGTTTTGTTAATCAAGTCAAATCGTTTGTTATACATATTGCATGCTCGACCAATTAGCGTAGCGTTACAATGAGCAAAAACACTTGTTGCAAGCGTATTTATAATGCAAATAATAGGCGTGTGAACAAACTATACTATTTATTACTACGCACAATCGTTCTAGCATGACAAGAATAATACCAAGCAAATTATGTTTGTAATAATTTGTGTACAACCAGTAGCCGGCTCTGCTATAGCAACAATACATAAATGAAAAACGAGAGAGCGAGAAACGAGTTAAAAACGCTAAAAATTGAGATAATTAATTAACAACGCTTGAAACTTTTCAGACCACCCACGTACATCGCTGCAAAGACGGTAATAGTAAATGCAAAATGTAAATCATTTCATATTTAGAGCATGCTATGTCATTTAACACTAATAATTATTGTATATAACCAATAGCCGGCTATGCTATAGCAAGAAAACAACAAATCAAGAGAGAAATAGAGAAAAAAAAAGAGTTAAAAACGCTAAAAATTGAGATAATTAATTAACAAGGCTTGAAACTTTTCAGACCACCCACGTATATTGCTGCAAAGAAGGTATGATAAGTGCAAATTGTAAAACATTCCATATTTGGAGCATGTTATGTCATTTAACAATAATAATTATTGGGTATAATCAGTAGCCGGCTCTGCTTTAGCAAGAAAACAACAAATCGAGCGAGAAAAAGAGTTAAAGACGCTGAATATTGAGATAATTAATTAACAACGCTTGAAATTTTTCAGCCCACCCACGTATATCGCTGCAAAGACGGTATAGTAATATTGCATCCCGTCTTCACTACTGCTAGCTATAGAGGGAACATTTGACCATGAGCACGTGACTTCCATCACATCTACTACCTACATTTTACTAGGAATTTTAATACAAAATTTTAAACAATTTATCAGAAAAATTGTAACAAGCAAATAGTAATAACCTCGCAATGTAACAACGAACAACAATAAATAGCAACATTAAAGATGTGTTGGAATGTTTGCGTGACGTAGTGCGCGTAAAACGTCAATATTATGTATAGTTATGTTTGTGGACAAACTATTTCAAAACTGTTGCTACTGGATGGATGAATGATGACATCAGCTGAGCGTGTCATGTGAGTGCATCGGAAGACATCGCCATGGCAACACGCAACGCACTATAGTACAACAAATTCGAATCGCGACGCGTGCGCTCCATGACGCAAATTCCTTTCAACAACAATAATAATAATAATAATAAGAATAATAATCGCAGCGATGATAACAAACAAAACAATTGCAAGTACAATATACTTAGTCATTCGCCATAACAAGATTGTATATGTATTGCATTTGTTTTATTTCAGAGCAAAGTAATTAAGCGTTTTTGTTTTTGCATTAATATTTATGTAAGGTTATAGTTATTAGTCACGCAACCAACATTACAACTATTGAAATAATAATTATTTCGTATCTTCCAGCAAGATTCGCAAAGATTTCATTTTGGAGAACCAAACATTTGCCAAAACATGTTTAATTGAATACACTCACCTTATTTTCACTGCACTACAACATTGCAACAACACAATCAACAACAATTTCGCCCAACTCGCACTACCGATCAACGAATATTAATCCATTTTGTTGATATTTTGTTGGTGATGTTGATGACGTGTCCCCCTTCTCACTACTACGCAACACCGCCGACTACTACTGTCTTTTGTTTTCGATAATAATTTACCATACAGTCATACATTTTTTAAAAGCGCTTGGACATAATCAATCGAAACATATTGACGGACTTCCGTGGTGGTGTCAAGGATGAATTCGTAAACGACGACTACAACGACGCGATCAATCCACAATCCACGTGGCGTACATATATATAAATATCGATCGATTCATTCATTAAATATAGCGATATAGATAGTGCAAACAGCAAAAATCGGATATACGTGGGTGGTTTGATAAGTTTCCGACTTTATTTCGATTTTCTACCGCTTTTTTCTTGGCTTTTTTGTTATCTGTTGCATAATACACTTCATATATGGATGTATGTGTGTACTGGTGGGTCGATATGATATGATAACAACGCGATAACTGTCCCTACCTAAACCCTCCCAAAAATAAATCAACAAACTGATTAGATACTGCAATACATAAGTGCGTGAACAAAATTGAACTGCTACTATGTACTACCAACGTGTTGGTTGCATAATTGTATGAGAAAACAATGCGACAAAATAAGATATGCAATAGTTCCGGTCACAGTGCAAGAGTCCATGGCAAAACTACGAGTAGTTCCACTTTTGGTCAGTCACATTGGATTTTTGCACGTACAAGGGCTATCTGATAAGTTTCTGGTTTATTATTTGTCAGTTTTTCACACAAAAAAAGCAAAGAAATATAAATGAATTAGTTGTGATAGTCGAAATTGAACTGCTACTATGTACTTACTACCAACATGTTGGTTGCATAATTGTATGAGAAAACAATGCGTTTTTCCACTCAATGGAATAAAAAATCATCAAACCGATTTAGATATGCAATAGTTCCGGTCACAGTGCAAGAGTCCATGGCATAAAAAGGAAGTAGAGTAAAGTACATTGGACTTTTGCAAGTCTGATATGTTTCCGACTAGTTATTAATGAGTTTTTCACCAAAAAGGGGCAAAGAAATTAGATGTGATGGTCGTTAACTTATCAAACAAGCCACGTATAGCACACATCCTTGTACAATTGCTTTAATTACCAATGCGTGTTACAAAATATATTATTTGCTAATATAGAATATTAAAAACAAAATTAAATATAAATTAAAACAAAAAAGCAGCTTATTCGTTGTAGTTTTTGCACCATCGCATCCGTCAATTATCCGACATGCGATGCGCATCGAATCTGCCTTGATTTATTAATTAACGATTTATTTATTTAACAAAATACGGCTGCATTGTATGATAAAGTATAAAATAATTCGATATCGCAGTTTATTTTGAATTTTAATTTATCAGTGCAGCAGAATATTCGTTACATGTTGCTAAGTTTAGTCTGGCTCGAGGTGGTTTACTTTACCATTTCGTTATCGCAAAACGATTTCAGAATATTCGTTACAATCAGAGTTTAATTTACGATTCATTATCGCAAAAAGATTTCATTATTGTTTTTGTAAAATGATTACCCGGCCCTTAATTACAATAGATGTATTTGAATTTATCAGTGCAGAATATTAGTTACAATCAGAGCTTAATTTACGATTTAATTTGTCATTATTAATTACAATTTATTCCTATTTTGCTTTATATTTACCATTATAGGTACCATACGCCATATTCGAGAATATTCGTGAGATGCCAACCAGAGCAAACAAACGAACGGACACTACTACCACGAAAAAAGGTGATAAAAATCAACATAGTAGATGTGGTAATGCGATAATAATGAACTCGTTTACAGAAAAAAAAACGCATGAATACAATGATTGTGCAAATGGGAATACCCGGTACTTAGCGCATTTCTTCAAGCGTAATTTTGATTATACAAGGATCGTTTGTTAAGTTTCTGTATATTCGAAATAACAAGCTGTGCCTTGGAAGAAAAATCATCAGAAAGCGATTAGATTTAATTACTCGGCTATATATTTTCAACGAATTACTTGACTAATTGCAAGTTAGTTGCATTGGTGCTGCATATATGACATCATTAGTAAGACTGCAGATTAATGCAATTATTGTTATATATAGGAAGCAGAAAAAGTCGTTAGGTAAGCAATAGCAATTTGCTGAGCTTGCATCTCTGTCGTAAAACACCTAGAACTAAGGCACATACTATACGTGGACTGTCCGATAAGTTAATTCTGCTGATGCTGTATTAGAAATAAAATTAATCGTACGACCAGACGATAACAAGCGCTGTCTTTGGAAGAAAAATCATCAGAAAGCGATTAGATTTAATTACTCGGCTAGATTTTCAACGAATTGCTTGACTAATTGCTAGTAAGTTGCATTGGTACTGCATATATGACATCATTAGTAAGACTGCAGATTAATGCAATTATAGGAAGAAGAAAAAGTCGTTAGACAAGCAATAACAATATGCTGAGCTTGCATCTCGGCTATAAAATATATAAAATTAAGGCACATACTATACGTGGGCTGTCCGATAAGCTAATTCTGCTGATGCTGTAGTAGAAATAAAATTAATCATACGAAAAAAAAACGATAACAAGTGCTGCCTTTAGAAGAAAAATCATCAGAAAGCGATTAGATTTAATTTCTCGCCTAGATTTTCAACGAATTGCTTGACTAATTGCAGATATAGGAAGAAGAAAAAGTCGTTAGGTAAGCAAATGCAATATGTCTATAATACTATACGTGGGCTGTCCGATAAGCTATAATTCTGCTGATGCTGTTTTTAACTAAATTTATGTTATAATCGTTAAAATTGGAAGAAAAATCATCAGAAAGCGATTAGATTTAATTACTCGGCTAGATTTTCAACGAAGTGCTTGACTAATTGCAGATTAATGCAATTATTTATTATATAAGAAGAAGAAGAAGAAGAAGAAGCAGACTATAATACTATACGTGGGCTGTCCGATAAGCTATAATTCTGCTGATGCTGTTTTTTAACTACATTTTTATTATAATCGTTTAAAATTAACTTAATAGGCGTACAAGAATGTTGCGTGACAGAGATAATATCTCCTCTTGTATAAAACTAGCATTTTTTTGTTCACTGCCTCGCCATCATCAAGGCAATTAGATGTAATTATATTGTTCGACCGTCCATTTCCGGCTGTGCTGGTCCATTCCATTTTAAAAGAACAAGAAGAAGAAGAATTGCTCAATGGATTAATTGAGTGGCTTTGTATTACAAATACATATTAGCCCCGTTTAACGCGGTTTTTTTTCTGTTGCTTTCTTGACGTCAATTGGCGGTTAATTGAGCAACGCACAGCACACGCGCTTATCGTTGCCCATTAGTCAAATATTTAGCACATAAACCTATTGTTTATATATTTTATTGGTTTTTGTTTTTGTGTTTGTTAACGAATAGCCGGTCGTAACCGGTATAGGACAGATAGATATACTATCACGACGATAATCGACGTTTCTATTGTCCCCCCCTCAAGTACATTTAATTGTGCGTTTGTATGTTAATTGAGTAATTGATGAAAATGCATATTTTTTGTTCGAATTCGAGGTTGTCAGCCACCTATTACTACATAAATGATACGAATTTCGCTGGTTGCTGCTGGCAATCAATTATTTCACCTGCCTCCCCCCTGAAAAACAGCAGCAGGGAAAAAATTCGTTTCTTCGACATCTAACAACTGCATAACACAACACAGCACGTCATTATCATTAAAATATTTTAGTTTTACCATCAAATTTCACTTGTTGCTGGCAATCAATTATTTTACCTCTGCCTGCCCCCTAAAAATGCATCATTATTATGATGCAGGGAAAAAATTAGTTTGTTCGACATCTAACAAACTGATTGGACAACTAGTTGGTTGCATAACGTGCAACACAGCACGTCATTATCGGCTATAATATTTTATTTTTACTATCATTTTATGCAAACGAATACGTTGTACAAGTCGCGGCATAAGTTCAAGGTCCACTTTGGCAAGCAGTAAACTATCGTAGATATCGAAACAAGCGCGTTATCACTTCCCATATTACATTTAATGATGACATATATATTATTTATTAGCAGCGCTCATCCTTGCTCTCAATATTTTAGCAATTGTTGATGATAAGAAGGCGACGACTCGTTCAATTGTTTTTTCTTTACTAATTAATGCACCACGATAAGCAGCACAACAATCAAGCCCATTATTATTATTAATAATTGATATACACCTTTATCGTTATCCTTGCTGTATACGAAATTTTTAGCATTCGATGATGAATTCAATTGTTTTTCACGTCAAAGTATTTATCTACAATATTTTATCTTTGCTCTACTAAATTTTTCTTAACAACGAGCGAATAGCGCAATTCAATTGTTTTATTTTCACGTATACGGTGCAAAAATCGAGTTCAAGGCCGCTTGAGTGCAGTGCATATTGCATATCTTGCACTATTATTGTTGTTGTTTGTTGTTGTGCCACATTGCACCCAGGTCATTTACCTTGCACGTTTTTCTCCCCATTTTACCAACAAAAAAAAGCATGAATGAGCGAAAATTTGCTATTTGGAGCATATTTAGTTGCCTATCTATGTGATGATAATAGCGATAATACTCATAATACATTACCGACTGTTTAATATTAATAATGCATTTATACATTTATTAAATTTTATTGCCGATTATGTAAAAACCGAATGAAGGTTACTCGATGCTAAAACCGCCCATTACACGCCGTTTTATCGCACACACGCGATGATTTAAACATTGCTATTAAAATTAATAATAATCGACAAACAATTCGTTTCGTTTTGTGTATGTATGTTGCCGGTATGTGAGAATCAATGCAGATTGATAGGAAATGTATCGTGTACTAACCTTAAATGATATATCAATGTTTAGTGCAGCCTTAACATCACGTTTCTCTGATATAAATCGAAAAATTGATTTGTCGATCTGTCTGGGGTACAACACCAAAAATGCACGTACACACTCACAACACACACACGCCGCAACACCAGCGCACACGACAACGCTCACAACTTTTCTATTTTCGTTTCGACGACGCGACGCGACTTAAGCAATATAGTTAACTGAGCTGCGCATGGCCCGTCAATTCCCACGCTTGCCTGCCCAACTTGCCGCTTAATGACATAGCAGGCAAAAAAAATACAAAAGATCGAGCGTTTCTGTGTGACGTAGCAAGTGGTGAAGATTGTTTGCGCTATTGGATACCAGGTTTTCAATCATTTCGCTCATGATTCAACTTATTTCCACTTTTTGATGACTTTTTACACTAAATTGCTCATTGTATCAATATTTTAAGGAACCTTAGGCATTTTACCTAAACCTAGAAGGAAGAATTCTACAAATTGCTTGTTAAGTCATCTTAAATTCTTCCAAAACAATCGATATTTTTGCATTTTATGTAGCGTTGATTTATCAATTGCGCAACCTAAGGTGAAATATCCTTGTCCCAAGAAGCTTTCATCTTGGGAGTGAGTCCATATATTGTTAGTTTATCCAAAAAACATTAATCCATATTTTGTAGCAGTTGTAGAGACGATAGACAACATTAGTTATAAACGTAAGTTGAAATAAGTTGAATTGGTTAGTTTGCGCTATTGGAGACCAGGTTTTCAATCATTTTTCCATTCATTTCGGCTCTTGATTCAACTTATTTCCCATTATTAATGACATTTTACACTAAATTGCTTATTTGAGACACTTGTATTAATTTTTTAAGGAACCTTAGGCATTTTACCGAACCTAGATTGAAGAATCCTGATCTCTGCTGTTACAAATTGTTAAGTTATCTTAAATTATTCCAAAACAATCGATATTTTTGCATTGATTTATTAATTGCACAACCTAAGGTGAAATATCTTGATCCTAAGAGGCTTTCATCTGTTTATCTTAGAAGGGCTCCATATATTGTTAGTTAACCTTAAAAAAAACATCAAAACAATCGAGATTTTTGCATCTTGTGCAGTTGTAGCGTTGATAAACGGCATTTCGTTTATTGATTCCACTTCCTTAGCAACCTAAGTTGAAATACCCTGGTTTTATTAGTCTTCTATCATAAATAGATTAAATCATAAAGTATTAATTGATAGACTCATCATGTTTGTGTGTTCTGAGCTTGTAGCGATGATAAACAGCATTTGTTCACACTTCCAACATCCAAAATTGATAAATCCTGGTTGTTATCTTGCAAAATTTAATTGTAAATTATTATTTAATAGCAATTACCTTAAAATATCTATATTTCATGATTTTTTTGGTATTTTCTGGGCTTGTAGCAACGATACACGGCACGGCATTTGTTCTATTTCCAACGAGGTTATGTTTGTACATGTGTTTACTGCATTAGTTCGGCTACTCCCCGCTTGAGAACGCGCTATTCCAACCTACAACAACAAATTCGTGTTGCAATTATTTTAAACACAATAAAATTTGCAAAATCGACTCAATTAAATAAAATAATTAATTTAGGATGAAATGAATTAATTAAACATTAATTGCAATTGTTTTATTGCGATAGATGGCGTTCATAACCTAAACAAAACAGTGAACAAAATGGTTCATTTTAATGAATTTGTTCAGAGCGAATGAATTTGATTACAATTTTCACACTAAATAATTGATTACAAATTATAGTTAAATAATGTGATGGATGTAATTTAAATAGTTGTAGCGTCCTGTAATGTTTTTGGTGCATCGCCATGCTTATATTTGTTATTATTGATCTTACTACATTGGCTCTGGCAAAAAGCTCCTCCGGTTTTAGTGTGTATACATAATATAGACAATTCCGGGCTAAAAATTTTAGTAAAAAAATTAGTGCATCGCTTATCATATTCGTAATCACACTAAAAAGGTGATGTATAGTGGTGAATATTCATCTAGAAGATGCTTTATTGTTATTTTTGTAGAAATGGACGGCCAGGAGACGATTATTAAAGAATCGCTGTTCGAATTCGTCAAAAACACAATTCCCGATGCCGATCTATCGCTCATAGACGAAATCGTACTATCGTATGTCGTTGCAATACTCGAAGACATCAGTTCGGATCCGGTCTTTGACGTGGAGGGCTTCTGCGAGATGATGTCGGCATACTTCCCCGAATTCGCCTCGATCAATCATGCCACCGTGTGCGAATGGATGTTCCAGCTCGAGGCGAAATTGCGCATCGACGAGCCGCAGGAGAAGGACATATCGCTGCTGGAATTATCACTGCCGGAGATATTGCCGAAGGTGGTGACCAGCAGCAAGCCGCCGCCGCGTTCGCACAATAATTCCGAGTGCAGCGATGTGGCGACGACGCATCGCGTGCACAAAATAAGCGAAGTGAGCGATACGGGCAGTTCGGATTCGTCGTTTTGCGATTTCGTCGAGGAGGTCGATGCGTTGCAGGATATGTTTCCACACGTATGCACATTGGAGGTGAGCAAAAACGCGAAAAAAACAAGTTTTTTTAGGGTTTTTCAACAATTTTCCAAAGAGATAGAGCTTTGAATTCTTATTGGACGTGGTAGAAGTTGTAAATTTCTCTGTTTTGCAAAAAACAATTGACTAATTCAGTTAGAAATAGTTGAAAATCAAGTTTTTAGGTTTTTCGGTGATTTCCCACTCAAAATTGCTTAAAATGAGAGAAAATCTAGTCGACTCATATCCTGACAGAGTATTTTTGATAATATTAGTAAAAGAATTGAATAATTCAGTTAGAAACAGTTGAAAATTAGGTTTTTACGTGTTATTTTTAGGTCTTTCGATGATTTCTTACTCAAAATTACTGGAAATGAGCTTTGAATTGTTGCTAGCGGCTGTCACTTTTCACTATTTTTGTGCCTCTTTCCATATTTTGTTGGCAACTATTCGTACTACTCTCGTATAACTCTAATTCCCTATTTTTCGTTCTTTTTTCCTAAAATTTCATTCCACTGCTTTGTTATTTTTGCAACTTTGCATACAAGCCTCGTATAACTCAACATTAAATTATTTATTTGTTTTAGATAAAACACTGTTTGGCGATCGCATGCGGCGACCTGGAACGCGCCACGCAAATCCTCCTCCATCGCCAAGAGCACGGCCTCTCCGTGAACAGCTCATCCTCACTCAACATCCACCTCACCAACACCAAATCATCGGTGATCGACGATAACGAGCTGAAGAATCGCATCATCGAACGCTATTCGTACATCGATCAGGAGGCGTTGCAGCGCGAACATCGTCCGGTGGCGCCCAAGGTCGAGCCGAAGAAGATGGTGCGGTATCGCGACAATAAAATTGTCAGCCTGAAAGGGGAGCGGTACACTGAGGTGAAGAAGGGCGACGATGTTGAAGACATATCATTGAAAAAATCGAAAAAGCAACAGCACTGTCCGTAACAACGCAGACTCATCGCGTACATTGGGCTACTTCTTGCAATCATTAACAACAACAACAAGGCGTTATCAATTTGCTTATTCAGTGCGAAGAGGAAATCTAGTCGACTACAACTACAACTAGTGTTTACATTACTACAATCCAGTATTATGATGATGGTAATTTTGATGACGTGGCGCAAAAATATTCACTTGCTGTTGTTCTTGGTGGTGATTTCGTGTGATTGTGTGATAAATGGATATTTATTATTATTACTATGCCATATTATACTAATAATTCTACTACTACTACTGAATGTACCTTCTCTTCTTCGTCATCGTCGAACTTCTCCGCCTCGGCATCGCGCAACATTATTATTATTAGCAAGAAGACGAAGAAATGATTATTACGACAACTTGACTCTTTATTATTATTATTATAGTATTATTATATATAACGTACTTAATTGCACATTCTTAGCGATAAGTAGTAAGCGTAGTAGCATGTTAGATGTTAATTCCTCCTCCAAATCGGCGCTGATGTCTGTTTGTAGTAATAGTAGCCGTAATTATATTTATTATTTATTATTGCATTATCTAGCGAATAATAGTTGGTCGATTACGTATTATTGTAGTAGAACTAAGTAGCTATGTGGAGCAAGCAGCCACATACAAATTTCATGATTGATTCATACGAAAAACTCAGCTGCTTGCTCCAAAAAAATTAATTAACTAACAAACATTACACACTCAAAACAAATTTAAAATTCCTATAAATGTTATTAATTAAAAACTATTGTAACTAAATAAGAAGAATCAAACACTAGTCAAACATAAACAGATTTTAAAACTAAAACTCTATTTAAACAAAATAATTTAATTGTATTCTATATAAATGTATTTATACGAGGGTGGTGTGAAAAGTTTCAAAGCGATAGAAATGTGAAAAACAATGACATGAAAAAGGGAACAAATTGTAAAAAATATACTGTGATGATAAAAATTGTAAGAAATTGCAGAAAAATTGTAAAACAATGCCGTAAAGTTGCTCCATTCTCGCTTCTTACATGTTTGTTGTCGTTATTGCCAAGTTTCTACATAGAAATGTGGAAAAAGGATGAAAAATATTCAAAAATATGAAATTTAATAGGAGTTAAGTTGTGAAAAACGCAAGAAAATATATAAAAATGTAAGAAAGTGCGAAAAATTGTAAAACAATGGCGAAAAGTTGCCTTTTTTTCTCAATTCTTACATTTTTCTTATTTTTACGTAAAAATGTGACAAAAAAGCGAATAGATTGATCAAAATTTGTAAAAAATGATTAAAGGCATTGGAAAATGTAATAAGAAAATGTGTAAACAATGCGACAAAGTTGCTTTTTCGTGCTTTTGTCGTTTTTTTCTGATTTTAACGTAAAAATGTGACAAGAAAGCGAATTGACAGATCAAAATTTGAGTAAAGAATTAAGAAATTTTCGAAAAAATGCAAAAAAGCTTTAAAAATCCGAAAATTTGTGAAATATTTAAATTGGCTTGAATCTTTTCAGACCACCACTACACGTATTGTACACCACGACGATTTTACAACAACAATTTTAGTTTATAACTAATTTCTCATATAATTTTTACAGTATTGTAACTCTCTCGTATGTATTATATTTACTAAGATAAGAAAAGAAGAAGAAGAATGATCAATGAATCTCTTTTAACGTATATATTATATATAAATATATAAAACAACAAGAAGAAGAAAAAAAAATGATGTTAATATATCTGTGATTTTTTAAATGTTCAACAACTATTTTGTTTCTAATTATAAATAAATTGAATTGATGAATTTCAACAAAAAATCAAATAAAATAAATAAATTTCGCTAACTTTTCAGGCCCACTTCGTCAGCCACAAAACTTGCCGGAAAAAATGTCAGAAGGAATTCGTTCAATATAATCTATTTTATTGATAAATCAGTTAATTCGCTAACTTTTCGTACGCACCTCGTCTTATATTTTATTTTACAAGTCGGTTAATTCGGTCACGTAGTATTCGCTGACCTTCTGGCGCAGCTCGTCAACGCTGGCCGGAAAGAATTTCAACAAATAGTCCCAATCGTTCTTGTTGAGAATGATGATCTGGGCGAAACGATGCGCGATGTAGGTGTATTGATGCGGCTGCGATGAGAGGCCTTGAATCTCACCAAATGACTCATTTTTCTAGAAGAAGAACAAAAGTGTCTGAAAATGACCTCGTATATCTAACTCAACCATCTATAAACTAACTAAAAATCATTAAAGCAACGTAAAGAATGAAACATTTCGATCAAAGCTGGCAACACAATGACAAGGCTTGAAACTTTTCAGACAGCCATTTTTTGGTACCTTGATGTAAAACAGCTCGTCGACGCTACACTCGCCGCGTTCGACAACGCTAACCGTCCCAGCATGCACAAAATACATACAATTATCCACCTCGCCCCGCTCGACAATCACGTATCGCGAGGGAAATATGCGCAAATGTGCGTGCACCAATAATTGTCGCTTAAAATCAACGTGCGTGTGCTTGAACAGGCAGTGATTCTCCAAATGGTGCAAATAGATGTCGCACATGATGTCCTCGCGTATAAACATGGGAGCGTGCTTGACGAGGGCGGGCAGTTGTTCGCCGGATCGGGTTTTCCATAGCATGAGATAGTAGTACCACGTTTCGTGCAAGATTACCGGCGATAATTTGTGATTCTAGCAAGAGCAAAATGACAAAATTGGGTTTAAATATGGAAATATTAAAATACGAGGCCGGTCCAAAAAGTTTCTTGTAATTTTCGAATACTCTCACCTCCAAATATGCATGCATATCGTCCATCTCGTGCATATACCGTCCCAAGCTCCAATTATCAATAATTCGAATCATTGCAAAGCCGCTGCACAACAATCCGGTCATGAAAATCGACGAGAGTTGCAGCAACGAGGTGAGATTCACCTCGGGCAGTTCCATCGGAATGACGATGCGCAGTCCGGTGAAGCTGAGCTGATCGGCGACGAAGAGGTAGGCGAGTATGTTCGTATGTGCGCCCGGTTCGCTTGGCAAATAGACGTTACGCGCGTGCTTGAATGTGGCGCGATAGTAGCACGTCGAGCGATAACAAGCAATGTAAATCCTAAAATACAAAAACTTGAATTTTTTGGGCCAGCCTCGTATATGTCATACCATAGATTGGTGAAGAACTGCATGTAGACGACGAACACGTACACCAAATACGTCCAGCGCAGATTGTGCGTGAGCAGATTATGTTTCTTATAGTAGTTGTAGTAGCGTAGCAGATAAATGATGCGCAGCAGGCGATTTGAGGTTAAAAGACTAAAAAAATATATATACCGGATAATCGAGCGTGTTTTTACAGCGAATATGATTATCTTACGCTTGTTGGAAGCTGTCTTCGATAAACGGCGCAAAATACAGCTCGGGCGTTGAGACAGACAAAAAATCCAGCGCAAACGATTTGGACAGATAACGTTTGACGATACTCTTGCAGTTTTTAATCACCAAACCGGACGTTTCATCAACGTAGCTCAAACTAAAGCCGAGAAAGATGCGAATGCTAAAGATGATATCCAATATGTACAATCTACAAATAAAAAAAGTTTTTGTATAATAACTTTTCAGACGAGCCACGTATATCATTCATTTAAGTAAATAATTTTTTTAAACGACTTCTAATCATTGCAGTCGGCTGAAAATTGGTGTGTACACTATTATTAGGCAATACTACGATATACAATTTTTAAATTTGCTAAAATCAAAAAAAAATTTTTTTTGAAAAAAAGTGAAAATATTTTTTTAGACCACTTTTAATCATCGCAACAAGCTGAAAATTGGTGTATAAACTTCTATTAGGCCATACTACGATATACAATTTTTAGATGTGGCAAAATCGAAAAAAAAAATTTTCGGCCAAAAAAACGCAAAGGGGTTGTTAACCTTACGATTTTGACAAAAATCGGTGGAGCTCGGATTTCGTTTAAAGGACCCCGCACAAAACACTGTGATTTTGGACCTCACTGAAATTTTCTGAAATTTTGATATGTTATAGTTTATGACCTCCTAAACAAATATCCCCCCGGCCAAAAACGTTTTAAATGAACAGTTTTTGAGATATAGAGGTTGAAGTCACCAACTGCACAAAAGACTAGCGTTCTTGGACCTCACTGGAAAGTTGTGAGATTCTACTATGTGATAGTTTGTGGTCTCCTGAGCAAAAGTCCTCCATTGTATATAACATTCCAAAAACACTACTGTTTTGTGCATTTGGTGGCTTCGAAGCTCTATATCATAAAAACTGTCCATTTAAATGTTATGTACCATGGAGGACTTTTGATCGGGCGGTCACAAACTATAACATATTAGAATCTCACAACTTTTCAGTGAGGTCCAAAAACGCTAGTCTTTTGTGCAGTTGGTGACTTTTAACCTCTATATCTCAAAAATTGTCCTTTTAAATGTATTTTAACCAAGGAAATATTTGTTCAGGAGATCACAAACTATAACATATCAAAATTTCAGGAAATTTCAGTGAGGTCCAAAATCACAGCGTTTTGTGCGGGGTCCTTTGTTGCTCATACAAACAACTACTGTTACCTGTACCATTTTAATGTTTATTACATACCTTTTCATTATTGAAAGATATTTTTTCAAATTGTATTAGTAAATATTAATTTATTTTAGCTTACCAACAAAAAAAGTTGTCACTACATTCACTTAAATGTATTCTAACGCTTTGAAATGTACAGCTTATCAAATGCTTAGGTTGAATATAATAAAAGAATTTGTTATATTATTAATACATTTATTTTAATAT
>JARJDW010014356.1:0-19780 GCA_030264715.1 Adinopsis sp. GC000173
TATACAATTTAGAATGAAAATTCAATATGTATACCGCGAAAATTTGAATAAAAAGGATGATTTACAAAATTGCTAGGAACACCTTTCCTAATTTTTACTGTACCTTCAATAAAAACCTCGCAGTAAGTGATTATAAAAACATGCAATTACGTTAAATTATTAAAACATGTCTAGGTAGATGTTGTCGTAAAGTAAACCAAAAATTGTCATGATCGAAATTTAATGATACGTTTCACAAAACCGAAATAACACTTTTTTTAAATTAAGACATGTCTAGCGGCAGCTAAATTGGTATATTGTTTGTTACATTATAGTTAAATTGCCATTTTTCAAGATTTGTCAGTTAATTGGCGGGCATAAATTTAAGTCGTCGGAAAATGGCGATTTACGCATTAAAATATAATTTGTTTGTTTATCAAGTGTTGGTGAATTTGCATTTTTAATCAGCGCGTGAACTGCCAGCGGAACAAGAATTAATGCACTTGCTGTTGCATTTTTTGTAAACAAATTGTTAATCAACTGTTTTAAATTATAGAAAATATTAATTTTGAGATAATTAATGAAAATAGACACAACTGCAATCAAGTAATTAAACTGCTATGGTTTGCAGCATTTTTTAAATAATTTTTAATAAAAATCGGTTCAAAACTAAACAGTAAAATTTGTACATTCACTACATTTTGTAGCAATGTTTCGTCCTATATGCAAAATTTATTAATTTGTCGAAATTTTAGACAAAATTTCTGAATAAGCTGAGCTTTTTTATATAATAAAACAATCACGATCGAAGTAAATGTGTTGTAACTATTCCATCATTTATCGTTTTTAAGTGATTTTCATCAAAAATTGGTCCGAAAATGAAAAATCATAAGGTTTAGACATTTTTACTTTGTTTTCAAGATTTTTTATGTAATTTTTCTGTTGTCTAAACAAATATTACAAAGCTTTTATTGATGTCGTTGAAAAATGAAGTAATTTACTTAAAATTTTAGAATAAAAAAAAATAATTGCGATAAAGTAACGAATGTCAAGAAAAAGGGTTAAATTATTATTACACTATTTATTATTTTTTTTTTTAACAATTTTAAGTAACTTTCATCAAAAATGGATTCAAAATTCTAAGAATTTGTGGTTTTTAAAATGCAACTTATCAAGATTTATCCCTTCATTATAAATTTAATTTGGAAAACGACGATTATCGTATTAATTTCGTTTATTTGGCAAACTTGCATTTTTAATCAGTCCGCAAACTGTCAGCGCAACAGCAATTTATGCGCCTTTTGTCTTGCGGCACACCGCGCCAGACTACACTCTGTTGCTGCTGCACTTTTTAGGCGGCGGCGACGGCGAGAAAAAAAGGGGGGCACACGCGTCGTCTCGATATAAATTCGCGCGCTTGTATAATAAAATGAAAATGCGCTATTTGCACTGATTGTAATAAATTTAAAGAAGGATACAATTTGTGATTTAGCACATTTTATCCGCTCGCCTATAAAGTGCCAAACAGGCGATTCGTATGTTTACGAGCTACGTTCGCCAACGAAAAAAAGTAGAGTAGAAGACATCAGCAACGCGCACTGTTCAGCGCACAAAATACTATACATACACAATTATAACGCTGTGTTTCCGGTGACAAACTTGAAATAATTCACATTGTGCAATCGTACTCCCAAAGGCGATTGCGACATGAATTACGGCCGTGGATCGCTTTTGTTGCCAACGATATTTGTCATGTTTTTAATTATCCATGCATGTGTGTGTACGAATGAACCGTCGAACGATCGATTGCATAAACTTAATCCGTCTTTTATCACATTGCCCACGTAGTTCGCATATTAACACGACCGATATATTTAATATTATGGCTGCGAATATGAATTGGATAGATATATATTATTGATTTATTATTGCTGCTGTAGACGGAAAATAAGTAAAAAAGTTGGGAGACGCATGGAAAGGCCTTAGCAACTACATAGTGTGAAAGATTTCAATGTAAATTCGTTAAATTCGCTGAATTGTATAGTTCTTTTTAAATTTTCGTATCAGAGTATCAAAATATTTAAACATATTTGAATTACAATGAATAATATCCACAAATTATATTTATATTCAGTTCTTGATCTAGTTTGAACATAAAACCTTCATCAAAAGAATACTCTTAAACAGGGATAGGCAACTTTTTCATATTTTGCGAACCAAAATGAGGACGTACATTTACTCCCGGGCCAAAATTTTGATAAACAATACCTAAATTTGGGAAATATTGAGAGAAACACGAAAATTACTATAAAAATCTAAAACTTGTTAGAAAAATGCCAGATTTGCACATGTTTTGCACAGTTTTGTAATATTTTCGCGTTTTTATGTATATTTTGGGACATATTAAGGGAAAATGCATGAAAATCACTATGAAACTCTAAAACTTGTTAGAAAAATGCCAGATTTGCACGGTTTTGTCAAATTTGCGCGTTTTATATGAATTTTGGGAGACATTGAGGGAAAATGTACGAAAATCACTATGAAAATCTAAAACTTGTTAGAAAAATGCCAGATTTGCACATGTTTTGCACCGTTTTGTAAAATTTTCGAGTTTTTATGTGAATTTTGGGACACATTTTGGAAGAAAATGCACGAAAAACATATTTTTCGGAATGTTATTAAAAATGCACAAATGTGAGAAATTTTACTGAAAATAAATGTCGGAAAATCAATCGAAAATGTATTGAATAATACAAAACAGTATTTAACGTGCCGGGTAGAAGGTTTTGGAGAGCCTTATAAGGCCCAATTTAATTTATGGGCTGATACTTGAAAAATACTTAAATGCTTTAATTTGGTAAATTTCTTATTATTTTTCCTCCACATTTTTGTGCTTTCTAAGCAATTTTCCACAGAAAGTTGCGTAATTTATCGCCTTTTTTTCCATTTTTGTTTCTGACGTATTTCGTATACATTCATGTAACTGATATATTTAATAGTATTGTGCGAATACGAATCGCAGAGATATGTATATCGATTTGTTATTGCAAAGTTTTGCTATTGTAGACGCGAAAGAAGCAAAAAGAAGTTGCGAGACGCGCGCGGAAAGGCTCTTTTCCATTGATCGCAAATGTGTTTTTGTGCAAAAGTTATAGAATATATGTCATCGTTGCGGATGTCATCGGTGAGATTTAATGCAAGATTTCGCTTAACGTCGTCGCCGATGAGATCAGTCGTACGTTTTCACTTAATCGAATTTCTTTGATTGACGCACTTTTCCAAAGTTAGAATTCTTTTGCTTGCCTATTCAATGTATTTGATTTATGTAAACGCAACTTGTAATTTAAAATTCTATCGCGCAATGATGTTGTAAAAAAATTTATTTGCTGCAAATTGAGGGAGTAATGACTCTGAGGTTGGAAAGTTTGGCAACTCTCGGTCGAGTTTTTTTACTACTATACTACAATGTTCACACGTTTAGAAAAAAATTGAGCACGTTTTAAAACTAATGCATATTGTGAACTTGTTGAAACTACTACGATGGTTTGCCTTGCACAAGCATATTTTTTTGCAGTAATTTACGTGTAAATTCAAACAATGTTAATTGCAGCAATATATGCACTTGTAAATTACAGCTACATGGCACATAAATGGTACGTTGAATTATCCTAGATCGATTAGTGTTATAAAATGATGAGGTAATAACATGAATCCATAAATGCGTCTTCATTATTCAGCACACTTTTAATAATGCAGATTAGAGAAATAATACTTTTGCGGTTAGAAAGCAGGCGATTTTTGAATTCTCACATTTTTTAGAATGGTTAGAAAATAAATAAAAAACACAAAAACAATAAAAAATTGGGAAATTTGGATTTTTAAAAAGAATAACATTGAAAAAAATTGCAGAAAAGGTAAAAATTTGATGTTTTAATTAAAAAAAAAAATAAATAAAGAGTTTTATAAAAATATTTAATAAATATAAATTGGAAGACCAATATCACTTATTGTGATATTTTTTACATTTTTGCAAACGAGGTTATTGAAATTAAAAAAAAAAAAATTCGATGCTGCAAAGCAATTAGAGTTTATTATTAATCTATTTAATAAACAAATACAAGAAATTTGTGTGAAAATGTCATAAAAATCATTGGAAATGTAAAGATTTAATGAAATAATGTAAAGTACTGACTTAAATTAAAGGATTTTAATGGAAATATATAAGAATAAAATAGTTTTATCTATTTTTGGAACTTATCCATTTTTAAATTTAATTAAGAAATTTAATAAAAAATAACATTACGAAAAAAAATGCTTACAACTATTTTATTGCTTGTAAGATTTTTTTGCAATTTTCTCCAACTTTAACCTGATTAGTGCTTTGATGAAGTGAAACACGTCAAACTAAAAGTAAAGTCCTTCTCAATTTTCTTAATAATTAAGTTGAGACAGCATGGGATTGTTGTGTTGCCATTGCGCCGCGTATATGTAAACTATCTCGGGTGCAATTAATTAAAAACGCTGCGGCAAAAATGGTATCGTCTTAAGGTAATTAGATGCGATCCCCATAGGGGGATTGATGTGGCGCGCATAATACACCCTCATCACTCCACTCTACCATGGAATATGATAGTGCCGGTAGTAAAATGTTTTTCAGCCGTATGTACGCCCCTTGCGGCGGCAGGGGGGGAACTGTAACGGAGGACAATTGTGCGCGATATCAGTGCTTTATGACGGTGCCGTGCCCTTGCATTCTAATCAACGTTACGGTACGGCTGTACTACGGCCCTTTCTCCCTTCCTTCCCCCATATCAAAACGCCGTCCACCGTGCGCTCGCTCACACACAGCCATATACACACACAACCCTTTTCACAAACCGCAACCGCCATCCGTACACATAAAATGTGTATACGGCAACATTACCATGTCAACTATTAAGTTGTTGCTCGCTTTTCGGTCTCGACGCGTTGTTGTTGCTATCGATTGTCTGCACATCTACTTCACTTGATTAAAATCAAGATGCCTATATATAATATATACAAAGTGACCCAAAAATACATTTAAACTATTGATATTTTTAATAATTGCGAAATGCTTGCTTTATTCCTGTTAAATTTAAAAGGACGCATCGTATTTATGATTTTTATAAATGTAAATTAAAAAAGTATCATTATTACGTATCTACTGGTCTGAAATGTGAACATTTTTTACGTTTTCTTGCGTTGATTGCTAATAAAAAATTCAATTCTTGCCAAATTATTGAAAGTATTGAATTTCTAGATGCATTTTCAATCCATAAAAATGTTATTCTTTTAATCGTGCGAGTTGCATTGAATGTGCCAAGAAAGTGATGACTCCAGAAAGCTCTAAATGTATTGATTTGCCATAAAACTTTTGATATTTTCATTCGTGCAACACTCGATATTTACCAGCTACATTGTGAAACGCTGTGAGTTTGAAGGGTAATAATTGATAATAATAGCATTATACTCGTAGTATCTGCGAAATTATCGATGATAAATTTGCATTAAATTTCATTAATTCTATTATACTGGGAAATTCAGAATATTATTGTGTTGGAAGTTAGAAAACGATTGACATTCGTGTTAAACTATACGGTTTTAGCTACATTTTTTACAATGTCTCTAATGTTTATTGTTACTTGTAAATTTTCTACATTTTCTTTGTCTTGAAAATGCGAAATGTTCGAAAAATTCTTGGTAAATTTCTCTAATTTTTATTTTATTCTTATAAATCTCTCATTTTCTCTAGGCATAACTGCTTTGTAAAAAATGTTTTGGCATTATAATTTATATTGATTGAGTGAGTTTTTTGCCTACAAAATANTTCTCTAATTTTTATTTTATTCTTATAAATCTCTCATTTTCTCTAGGCATAACTGCTTTGTAAAAAATGTTTTGGCATTATAATTTATATTGATTGAGTGAGTTTTTTGCCTACAAAATAATTAAATTTTTGCTAAAATTTCTTTAATGTTTATTATTATTTGTAAAATTTCTACATTTTCTTTGTCATGAAGATGCGGAATATTCGAGAAATCCTTGGCAAATTTCTATAATTTCACATTTTTTCTTACATATCTCTTGTTTTTCGCAATTTGTAAGCAATTTTATATACCTGCCAATTTAATTACTTACTTAAAAGATAAAATGTTTTAGAATTATGTTTTATATAGACTGAATGAGTCTTTTTTTTACAAAATAGTAAATTTCAAATATGTACTTAAATTGACTTCATCAACGTCATCTTATTGCATTCAGTCAATGTGCTAAAGTTTTTGAAGCCGTACAAAATGTTTATGACTTTCAATACTATTCATTTCGTTCATACAGAGACTTTGAGTGCTTATAAGAATTCTTCTAGTCAAGATGCAGTCATTTCTAACGTTTCTGCATTATAAAATTACAAACAACAACGGAGAGAGTATTTTTTAATAAAATAGTTTTTGATTTTTTGTTTCTAGTAAAAAACGGCTATGATGTATTTGCCAATCCAATATAAATTTTTCGAATTTTTATCATATTTAACATACATGTTTGATCAAATTAATTATTTTTCATAAAATTCGGGCAATAGAATTGCAACTATTTTTGCTAAAAATGTTTAGATAGATAGCAAATATGTTGTATATCTATTAATTAAAATTCTTTGTTTGCCATTAGACCGTCCGTGTCCAGCATTGCTTGTCTTCCTTTTTTTTTTATTAATAGATCGTTTTTTCTCTATTGCCTCCTCATCAATCTTCGCGGAGACAATTAAATACCAACCGAATTAATTGTTCCATTTTCAAATTTATTTATTCTTCCGCTACGCATTTTTTCTCCGTCCACTTCATACGCAGCAGTAGCGGCAGCGGCAACGGCGGCTACTAATTACTTTCTCCCTTCGCCTGGCCCCGAAACAAAAAAATAAAGGAGAGAAAAATTAACTAATGCACCGAATCATCAATAATACGCCGCCGGGGGGACAACACTCAAACACACACACATTTTCACGTACTGTTCTTCTTTTGTTTCTTTGCTGTTTTTTTCGTTACGTCTGCGGCAGAGGAGGCAACGCCGTTGTTTGATGCAATTTCATCCATCGTATGCGATTTATTCTCGACCGGTCATCACCGATGTGTCACTTAGTCGGCCTTGAGTCTCGGGGGCGGTTTTGATTTTCGAGCATTGTCCGACCCCTCGTTCGGAGTGTTTTAGGGTAGGAGATTTAAACACTATTAAGGGTGGATTTTAGACGGAAGTGGAAGCAAACGAAAAAAAGAGGAAACAATGCCGCCGCACCCGATACAATACCGCATTATTTATGTCGGATTAGGCAACCAATTTTACATTAAACATGTGCGATGGGAGCGCGTGCGATTAATACAACGATTACGTATTTATGGCTTGTTAGGCAACCGACGCCGGCATTATTTGTATGTCGCGCGCGCCGAATTCATGAATGCATTTATGATTAATTGCAAATTGTTTTTTGCATTGCAGTGCGAACAGTTGGAGGCTAGAATCGTAGAATTGGAGACGGCATTGGCGCTCGCCCAAAAGACTGAACTCAAAGACAAGCAGGCGCTGAATAAGCTGCAAAAACAGCTCGCCAAGGTAAGACCATACTTTTTTTTACCACCGCATCACAACAACAACAATAACAATAATAACACGGATTGTTTTCGTCGAACAATTTAATTAGAACGCCGCGAATCGTTTTTGGCAATTATTGTGTAAACATTTTTTTGGGCGTAATCGCGAGTGGGCTTTCCAATACTCAACATTCTCCTGGGAAATTTTCCGTACGAATGCTTTCACCGAACTGAATCAATCGTTCGGTATTGTTTTCGCTTTTTATCTCGATATTCATTCAAACAATAGAAAAAAATGTTTAATTTTAAAGGCTTTTGTCTCGCTCAAAATGCTTTCAAGCGAAGGTATGCTGATTTCTTAGATCACGTATTCTTTGTGATGTCTATTCCATCTAGTAGCTAACTGATAAAAATAAGCTACATTTGATTTTTTTTTATATACAATGTAAATTTTTCAGTCAACTTCACGTACTTGACATTATAGGGGAAGGTTGCCGAATTTGGACCGTCGCCTAGGTTGGACCATTCACATATTGGGGCCTGTATTAGAGATATGCGCCGAAACCACTCTTACAGAAACTAACGTTGCACTAATGGTTGTGGCAACCTACTTTCTTTCAATGCTAGTTTGCATATATTTCGGCGCATATCTCTAATACAGGCTCCAATATGTGAATGGTCCAACCTAGGCGACGGTCCAAATTCGGCAACCTTCCCCTAGTTACTAGACAAAACATACCAATTGCAATTAATGCTTGTTTTATCTAAATTTTACAAAAATGTTTAAATCATTTTAAAGATTTTTCCTCTTTTAAAATGTTTCAATCGAGTAGTTGTTATCTTAACGTAGATGGACCATTCAAGTATTGTCGAAGCTGAAAACAGCTAAAAATAGCTGTATACAGATGATATATTACTTAGTGTTTTTTTTTTTAAATTAAGGGTGTACTAATTTTTGGATTATGAAGTACTGTTTGGAAGTATGTAGCAGGAAATTTACTCATCAAACAATACATATTTATTTACGAACTTCATATACTTGGTATAATTATTGCTGATTTTCTGAATTTTGTATTCTCTGTGACGTTATTTCGTCTAATCGCCAAAAGCAATGCTACATTCCTACATCTAAATCTCCAACCTACACAGTCAACTTCGTGTAATGAACATAATTATCGCTTATACTTAGTTCATAAAAACGCTACAAAATATGACTAATATTATTAAAAAAATGATAAATTTTATATAACTTTGTCTCTAGAAATTATTTAAGAAGATGCTAGTGAACAAGAGCAATATATTTAAATTTGCTAGAGGAATTAACCAAGTTCATGTAGTTGACATTATTGTGTGCATATTCATATGTTGTGTTGCCAAATATTTAAATTTTCTTCTTCACTTAATTCACGTAATTGACATGATTATTGTTTACCTATACAGCTATTTAATAAAAAAAGCGCACATAAAATATGATGAATATTACGAGTTTGGTTAAGATAAAATGTTATACATCACACGTATGTCAATTTGTATAAAACTAAATACTCTTTGTGAGGTTAATTTAGCGATATTTATTTGACGAACATAAAAGGTGATTACGATTATAAAAGTTCCGTTGATTTGTAGCGTTTTACATCGCACAGGTATGTCGATTTCTTAAATGTGCACGAGGTGACATTAATTTCTAATGAGGAAATTATGTTATGGTAACTATCGGCCAATATATATAAATACAAAACTGCAGAAAACGTAATTTTCTTGACTCTTTGCTAAATTTATGTCGTTGGCATTTTGCATTAAGGCTTATCTTTAACGATATTTATTTTAATAAAACAAATATACTTACATGTCGTCTAATTCGTAGATAAATACACTTTCAGCATATTAAAATTCTTTGGACTATATTTATCTATAACATTTTTTATGTTTTTGTTTTAATATTCTATGAGGAAATGAACTAAAATACAATATATAATACAATAAAATGCGCACATTTGAGATAAGAGTTTTTGCCTAATTTTCTTAAAATTCCCATGTTTTATCTAAAATTACTACATTTTTCATGATTTTTACTACGGTAATAAATTTCTATTCTATTATAATCTATCTTCTCCAACTATGCGAGCCAAAAATTATGATAAACATGCAAAAAGGAATAGATTTTTACTTATTTGAATGTTCCAGCCAAAATACAGATTCTAATTAAAATAGTGTGCGGTGGTGATATGAAATGCTGCCTTGTTTAATAACTTCGCATAATAGACATCATTTGTATTATTACTTGCCTTTGACGACGTCTATTTGAATGGCACAAAAAGCAGTCAATATTATAAAAGGTCCTTTCATTTGAATTGTTTTACAACGTAGACTGCTTGCTCATTTTTGTGGTACTAGATTTAACTAACATATATACTCACTCACATAATTTGAACTTTGCGCTTCAGGCTATAAATTTTATTGCAATTCGCATAATTACAATATTATCAACATTTACTTAAATTTCATAAAACAATAATTAATATTTTCTGTAAAAATGTTTAACATTACAGAGACTATCGCTTTCGCTAACCAAACACGCTTTCTGCCTTTAATTTCCAGTCAACAAATTCATGCGCAATGCCAACGTGGATGTAATGTAAGCGAACGACTGCAATCAAATAGTGTGCGCTGATAATTCGACATGCTGCAATTTATCCCGGCCAACTTCACATAATTGAGATCACTTGCATTAATGCTCGTCTGCAGATAAAATAATCATTAATCTGCTTTATCGTTTCTTTTTTTCCTGTGCTTCGCTTTTTTCTTCTTGTTGGTTACTCTGCGCGCACTAATAATAGTTGCGGTTGGGTTCCATAAGCTACATCTGTTGATTTTTTCACAAATACATTCCGTTTCATTAAAATTCCATTAATAATCTGCAACGTCACGAAAACTTTTCCGCCGTGTGCGCTTCGTCGTCTCTGGTTCTCGCCAATGAACGAACGATCATGCTGTGCGCATTCGTCGTTTAATTAAAAAACAATTTATGCCGATCAGCCGGTGTGGTACGCATTGGCAGAAAACAATTGAATTGCAAGGGGTGTATTTAAGCCTACTTTAAACTATATATATAGATAGATACACAATATAAAAATAAAATCCGGCCTATGCTCGCTCTCCTACTGCCTTATTTCCTTTATTCGCCATCGTAAAAATATCGTATACCTCTCACTTGCAGATTGTCTGTTTTGTTTTTTTTTTCTTCCTTCTTGCTGCCTCTCTTTGAGAGCGCGCGACGAGCCATCGATTTCAGGAAGCAGCGCTTCTTTTATCATCTTACGTAATTGAATCCTATTCTTTTTCTCTTCGTTTTATGCGCTACGACATAATTTATTTTAATTTAATTGATCAATTCGTCGCACAAATGATAAGACGCTTGGCGACAAATGACAGTTTTATGAATAGTGCTTGGGCGAATGGGGAATAGTTTTGCATGCGAATCATCATCATCAATTTCTGTCAGTGTATGACGAGTGTATATGTGTGTGGAATTATATAGTCTGTGTCAAAGTGATTTGAAAAAGATACTTAACTGACTTGATTTCCCAAAAAATGTCATGATCATACATGTAACAAAAAATTGGTCCAATTGGACGATTTAGGAAGATTTGCCTAGATTTTTTTAGATAAATTCAAAGTGTCTACTTACAAATTGAAAACTTAAAATTAAACATAAACTTTATAATATATTTTTAATAATGGGCATTTCACGTTTTTGCTAGATTTCTACCTGGTTTATGATTTTTAATCAAATTGTAACTGTAATCATTATTAAAATTATAAGACTTTAATTCGTGGAAGGATATTGGAAGTGGTCATTTTATTACACAATGAATTTTCATAATTTAAATATGCACTTTACATGCAAATGTTAGCTGTTTTTGCCAAAAGCATTATCGATCTTGCAATTTAGTCTGGAAATTGTTGGAATTTCCCGACATTTGTAAGTTTATAAACTTAATAACAATCGCAAAAATCATAGCAATGACTATTGAAAATGGTTGGACAAATTTTTCAAATCATGAATGTTATTTTTAGTTGGATTTAAGCGCATGTTTGTGCAAAATTCGTAAGTTCAATTGAAACTTCAAAGAATTGAAAAGTATCTAGGAGAATCAGAAAAAAATGATAAGATTGTAACGATAAATATTTTCATGTTTATCGTTCTCTGAAAAATATCTCATTAATTTGTAAACGTGTCAATATTTGAAAATTTGCGAAATTTGTATAATCGTTGCACAATTTTGAAAATTAATTAAATAAAATACATTTTTGTATGCACTCTATCTGCAAGTGTTACTTATTTCATTAAAATCTTTATTGAGCTTGCTTTTCTATCCGAAATTATCTGAAAAAATACAAAAATTTGCATTCCTAAATTTGAGCAACGTGCAACAGCTGCCTGCCTGTCTAATCTGCATAATTGTCACCGATTTTTCGCCAATTTCACTATGCAAATGTCGTAATTAGTACTCCCCGCATTCAATGAACTTCCGATAAGGCGATGGATGATGCACTTTTTTGCATTTCGTTGATTTTGACGTTTACCGGTGTTAATTAAATTCGCATTTTTTCAAGTGGAAATTAATTTTCCGCTTTTCCACACACTGGTACGTACACATGCATGGCGCACGCAAAAAGCGCTAATTACCCAACGCAGCACTGCACATATATATGTATATATATATTACGATGTTGTAGTGTTTTTTGCTTGCTAGTCTTTTCTATTAATTTTTTTTCTGCTTTTCTCCCTTCGCCATTCATAGTGTACTGTATTATGCGTAGTTAGCGGACTGTAGCAAGATGTGCAAATTAACAAATGATACAACAATGCAAAATACGATTTATTGTGTTAAATCTGGTTATTAATCAAAGTTGCATTATTCATTTTTGCTAGTCTCGAGTGCTTTCTAATTCAAAATTACTAATTGGTGCAAAATAAGATAAAAATTTGAATTAGAATAAAACTGGATGACAAACTCTTATGGCACTATCATTTTCGAGTAGAAAATGGCTATTTTTACCTTAGATATTAATAATTTGTTTTGTATATGCGAGCTATCAATGGAAGTTTATTTATTATTGCTAGTATCGAGTGCTTTCTAATATAAAATGACTAATTGGTGCAAAATAAGGTAAAAATTCGAATTAGAATAAAACTGGATGACAAACTCTTATGGCACTATCATTTTGGTGTAGAAAATGGTTATTTTTACCTTAGATATTAATAATTAATTTGTATATGCTAGCTATCAATCGAAGTTTGTTTAATTTTTGCTAGTATCTACTGTTTTCTAATACAAAATGAGTAAATGGTGTAAAACAAGATTAAAATTCGAATTAGAATAAAACTTGATGACAAACTCTTATGGCACTATCATTTTGGGGTAGAAAATGGTTATTTTTACCTTAGATATTAATAATTAATTTGTATATGCTAGCTATCAATCGAAGTTCTTTAATTTTTGCTAGTATCGAGTCCTTTCTAATACAAAATGAGTAAATGGTGTAAAACAAGATTAAAATTCAAATTAGAATAAAACTGGATGGCAAACTCTTATGGCACTATCATGTTGGGGTAGAAAATAACTATTTTTAACTTAAATATTAGTACTTTATTTTGTATAAGCTAGCTATCAGTCGATTTTTTTTAATTTTTGCTAGTATCGATGGTTTTCTGATACAAAATTAGTGCAAAACAAAATTGAAATTCGAATTAGAATAAAGCTGGATGACAAACTCTTAGGGCACTATCATTTTAGGGTAGAAAACTGTATTTTTACCTTAAATATTAATAATTTATTTTGTATAAGCTACCTACCAATCGAAGTTACGTTGATTATTAAACATTCTTATAACCCTAGTCTATAGCACATATAATTCGAAAGTTGCGAGTGACTGCTATAAAAATATGATAAAAGCAGTATTGTCTATGCGAAGACAATAAATTTCGCTTAATATGCATACAATGATGATGAAAAAAATAAAAACGACAACACATCGAATGAAAGTAAAGTAAATTGTTCGCGAAAACGGCACCTAAGTCGTCGAGAAATCGCCAATACAATTGCAATTAGCTTCGGTTGTAAAAAAACAACAACGAACACACTAAGACATCAATCAAAACATCATGGATGATGGAGACGTTTATTCGCCAACACGACCGGCACAGATGATGATGCAAAGTATAAGGGGGGAATCAAAATCTTGCATTGCAATCGCCAGACAGCCATGCAAATTGCATCGAATGTATGTGTGTGTGTGTGTGTGTACGTGCAAAATGCGTTTTTTCCTCGCTCTTCGTTGGGGAATCGCAGACGTTATTTATTTCTTTGCCACTAGGATATAAATCATATTGCATCATGTCGCATTTATATAAAAAAAACTTTTAACAGCCAATCGTCATCGTAGAAGTTGAATTTGCCGCAAAATGTTGAATTAAATGACAAAACTAACGTTGTTTTTGTCATAAATATTTTGATTAATTTGCTATTTTTATTTAAATTCAATTTTAAATATTTAAATGCAACATTTTTCCATGTCTTTCTAATGTAATATAAAAAAATCTTGATATTGTGAACAAATTTAATGGATTTTTTATGTTGTCTTGAAGCAAGATATTTGTACAATGGCGCCTGTCTGTCAGATTGTTATGAATTTCATCTTTAAAACTTTTATCATAATAAATTTAAATACGCAAACTCATCATCAAATTTTGATTACAGTTGCGGCGCGTAATTTATTTAAGTTATATTGTAGGGACGATATTAAAAATGTTTATAATTGAGATAAAGCGAGTGACCATCTTTTGGACGCACTTTGAATTGTAATGAAGATTGATTAGAAATTTTCGAAGCCGGCGTAAAAATATTTATATTTTGTTGTTGTTTAATTCGATGCGTGGGCGAATAAAAATTAATGTCGATTTAATTGTAATTCGAATATAATTGGGAATCTTTAAAAATGCAATCGAGCGCGCGCACCAATTGCCGCCTCCGGGATGAAAAAACCATACGAATGTTTAGTTGGATGGAGTTAATTAATTTTGCGCCACGTATTTGTATTTTGTAATTGAAACAAAAAAGTTGGGTTTCCCTTATCTCTATATATTTTCCAGCGAATTTAATTGAAATTGAATTAATTTGGTGCAAATTGCGGGTGCATTTTGAAACAAATTTGGTGAAAACCAATGCGTGTTTATTTCAATAGCTGAACTCTTCTGATATGGAATCGCAGACGTTATCTGGTTATTCTGTGTCATTAGACAATAAATCATAGTCTATAGTAAACACATGTCAATAATTCGGAGTATTTAACAGTCAATCATGGAATCGAATGAATCTAGCGATTTATGAAACATAATAAACAAACATTGTGCATCAGAGGCGCTATAATAGGTGCAAAGGGCTGTGAGATGCACTTGGAACTCTCAAGGATTAAAGTTTTGTTTTTGTAACTTCTTCAATAATTCTTAGTGCTCAAATTATTTTTTTGTATCGCTATTTTTAATGGGTTTTCTCTGAGTGGAAATTTTTCCGATTTTTTTCCGATCTTTCTTTGATATTTCGCATTTTTCATCAAATTTTAAATCCAGCTTCATCATTTTTGATTGAAGATTGAGAATTGCATTCTGTTTGTTAAGATTTTGATGGAAAATAAAACTTAAAAAAGAAAAGCAGAACTAATGAAAATGTACTGGACATACTAAAAAATATTTTGAACACTAAAATGTAACACACAGGCGTTGGTAAAGCAAGCGACACCACTGTGGTGCATTGAGAGATGCTGCTAGAACCATTATCCGTTTTATCCTCGAATATTTGTATTTAAATTTACTTATTATAACATATTTTATTACAAGATTTTAATTAAAAAAATATATATTAATAATGAAATTAAAAACTTTGTCTCCACAATTATCTATTTGCCAGCGTTTATTGGATAACTTATTGGAATTGAATTAATTTGCTGCAAATTGCGGACGAGCGCATTGTATAAAACAAATTCGGCGAAAAGCAGCGTGCGCGTGTTTTAAATAATTCAATTCTTACCATGCGGAAGATTAAAAGCCGCACATAATCTTTACCTTCTCTCTTCTCTTCCCTGAAAAATTCAAACACGATAATAAACTCTCAACGTCGACTATGCGCTCGCGTTCTTCTTCCCCCCTTCAAACAGCCGCATCGCTTTAACTCATCTATTATTTAGCATATTTTTCCATCCTCCAACTTCCCCCGCCGTCGTTGCATTAAAAATTTCATTCGATTATGTATATATACGAGAGCATCTTGTTTCTCTATATATTAATTAATCGTCGCCGGCAAAAATCGCAACAATGTACAACGAACGACAACTAGGAGTTTATCATCTCCAGCTAGTTTTGAGCGATTAGATATTCAATTAGCCCACCCCTACGGCGTTGAACATGTGCGATGTGTTGCGCTGTCTTGTTTTCATTCGGTCGTCACCCTCCTACTATTTTCTTCTTCGTATTGCTTGCACACACTGGCAAAATTAATATTCATCATCGTCATCAACACATCTCGTGTGCCTGCCTAACAATACGCGAGTTGCGAAATCTGTTTATAGTTGCGAAACTTATACTCACTAAATGTTTTGCCGCGTTGATAAGACGACTTTACATTTTGATTAGTTCAGAGGGTGGTGGTTGGAAAAAAGGAAATTGTGCGAAAATTAACTCAAACTTAATGCGATTAAATTATGATTGATGGTAATTTAAATTTAATGAATTATGATAAATGTTAAGAATTGTTATAAATGAATGAAAATTATAGTTTTATTTTTTGAAAAATAAGATAACGATAACATAAAATACCAAGAGAGAAGGGTGTAGAATTTATATTATTTTTTTACAACATGCAAAAGATGTTAAAAACTTATTTATTATTGTCGTACAGTACGAGTAGTTTTTTTCGCGGTGTTTGTTGCTTTAGTTTACTATTTTGTGGAGAATATGCAATTTGACTTTCAAATGTGAAAATTACAGACAGTTTTTCGTAAATAATTTATTTGTTTTGTAAGTAAGTAGAATATATAAACCAAGTATAACTATAAAATATTAAATTTTCTAAATAATAGAAATTCAATCCTAGATTCGGCCTCCTATACAATTTCTTTTTTTATTTATGTCGCATAAATAACAGGCACTTAGTTTCTACTCAACATGTCAATTCATCTACAAAAAAGTAATAACATTATAGCATGATTGATGGTAATTTACATATTTTTTATTATAAGTGCATTAAAATTTATTAAATAAAATGCTATGTAAGTAATAAGTGTTGAGAATGGTCACCCAAATTAACATTTTTTTCTATAAAGAAAACTTTCCAATTCTGATAAAGAAAGCTTATTTAGTTTTGCTCGATTTTCACAACTTTTTCTAATGAAAATTCTAAGGTTTCGTTAATTAATTAATGTTACACAAACCTAAAAAGTGTTAGTTGCCTATAACTATTATACATATTCTCAATTTTCATGCGCCAGAAATTTGCGTTAAACGTTTTTTCTAAACATTACAATTCTTACGACGTTATTATTAAGTTTTAGATTCTTTCATTTTTCTTGATTTTCTACATTCTGATTTATTAAATATAGTCGTTGAGAACTGATGGCAATCTCTTTATCGAAATAAAAATTAGTATTTGTACTATTTGTTTAAAATTGATCACAACTGTGTCTCCATTTGCTATTATTGAAACTGATATGTCGAACAAAACAACTTTTTTCCTTTGAACAAAATAATTTTAAATTTCTTAGTATTTTTATTTCCTTTTTGAGTTTATTTTCGCATATTTTTACAATATTCCAATATTTTCTCATTTTAAAATGGAAAATCTTCGCACAATATTTGAAAAATGCTAATTTTTCTATCTTACATTTTCCTACCAATTTTCATGTATTAAAAGTTACGTCGTATTCTGTAGTTCCTTATGCAAAATAATGAGCCCCCTCCCCATTCGAGATTAACATTTCGAAAAATTTAAATATCGTTTGTGTCGCACACAAATAACTGTTAGCTTCTGCTCAAGATGTTGATTCATCTGAAATAAATACGTGCTTGCTAATCTAATTCCCTTAATATTATTACAGCATTAAATCGCATCGTATGTATTTTTTATGCTGTAACTCTAATGGGGGCGCGCGCGCGCATCGCTCCCCCATTCATTTGTGCAATGAAAAATAATACATTTTTATGCGCCCGATTGCGCCCATCAAAATTGCTAATGCCTTTCTGGCCGCCGATGACGCCGACAACATTCGACACAATCAATAATCATCCTCTCCTCTTTCTTCGCTGTTTATTTGTAACACTTAGAATAATGAATGGATGAATTTTAACATTATTACCGCCGACGGTCATTAATCAGTTTTTAATGTTATTTAATGCTGGTGCTGGTGCTGGTGCGCGCCACAGCCGATGATAAGTAGAATTTTATTTATGTAGGTTTAATAATGGCCTCTATCGTGCATTGATTATACGCAGCGTTGCACTAAAAATGTCATCATATCTTTTTATATACATTACATAGTATATATGCGCGCGAACATTGATTTATCAATTTCTCGACGGCATGTAATTAAAACGCGTGTTGCAAAATAATATTGTCTGCACCAAATTTATACACGAAATTATATAGGTGGTGAACGGGAAAGGAGCATGTTTTTTTTATAAATATAAAGTTGCAAGTTGTTGGTTTTTTATTGCTGCACACGCTGATAACTTATCGCCATACATAGTGTGTGTTGTGTGGATAATACAGGGTGTATCAAATGATGACAGTCACAGAAAAAACTTTCATTTTTATATAATATTAATTATAGATTTGTACCTAAAAATATTTAAGTATAAAATTTGTTTTTAATTCGATATATTTTACATTTTTTTATCGAAAGCAATGAATTCTGCACAAACTTTTGAATTATAGGTATTGTTTAATAAAAAAATAATAATTGTTACATAAAAATTCGTTTCAGAAATCTAGAACAGACATTGGGTACCTGAAAATTGTTATTTAGTTTGCAGTAGATTATTTGCAGTTTTTTAATGTTTTTTAAACTGTCGTGTACCAAAAATTTATTGTCAAACTCTCTTTAAGATTGTACCTGAAAGTAGTTTTTCAGTTTTCTATTCAAGATTATTATGTACTTGTCTTGTTTTTTTGGGAGAAAACTTCTTCCAGCGACGTAAAAATGTGACACACTACATACTAGAAACATTTTAATTAGCTACACTAAACTTTAACCAGCGTTGAAGTTGAAAACAAATTTCATAAGCCAAAAACCCGCGTCTAACTCACTTTAAAATGTAAGATCTAGTAGTTTTCCAAACAATATCATGTTCCAACTGAAAGTAGTGATGTAGCTCTGGATAATTTCTAACAAGCATTCAGATTTTTCTGATAGCGGGAAAGAAAATATTAAATTTAATTTTTAAATTGATTTTATACTTGATTTTTGTACTTTTTCTTGAAGTTTCTTTTTAATCAATTTTTGTGTTTCCCGTTTTTTAAACTATTCTCAGACATTTTGAATTGTTATTAAATATTAAACTTTACTTAATATTTTTGAAAAAATATTAATAGGCTACACTAATAAGCTCTAAGTTTCTCATTTTGCCAAGTAATTTTCCTACACGAACAAAAACTTGTGTGAAACTCACTTTAAAATGTAAGATTAAGTAGCCCCTCATACAATATAATGTTCCAACTGAAAGTAGTGAAACCTTGAAAATCACTGAAAATATTGCATATACACACTGTTCACTTAAAATTCCCCCTAAGATTGTTCTAAACTTTCCAATTGTGGGGAGGAAAATATTAAATTTGGATTTTTCCATTGGAAATCCTTATGCTCGATTTTAATACATTTTCCCATGATATATGAAATAGTGCTTCAATTGAAATGTACAGAATATAACTCACAATATTTACCTGAATTTTTCAAAAATTCTCATATTTATAAAGCAAGTTGAACAGCAGCTTTTGCTTTTGTTCGATTAGCACTCCCAATAATTAATTAGTACTGAGACTATAGGATGTGCTCTTACAAAGAGATATAACGTTCGCAATGATGATGCACAAGCCATTTTAATTTTCCAATTTGTAATTTCAAAAGAAAGATTTGCGAGCTGAGCTTTTATG
>JARJDW010014357.1:0-53240 GCA_030264715.1 Adinopsis sp. GC000173
ACATGAACGTACGTTTACGTATCATATACATTTCAGATGTTATATATCAATGTTACTTGTTTGATCCTTCATTGGTACATAACATTAAGTATCAGTTACATGTGTGTTTACTGGGTATTGTACATACGTATGATACATACGATATATACTTTTTTACTTTTTATTTTTTGTGAATTGTTCATGTTCAAAGATAAATCAAGTATAAAGTGGCCGATATAAGTGAGCGGCATACAAAGTCGGTGATGTTTCCGACCAAATAACCGTATTTCCATATCGCTAGACTACAAACGGTGAAATATTGACAATCAACAGGTGCTACATCCGCCGAATATCAAGCATAATGTAGTCTTACAAATAGAAGCGCATGTCTTATTGACGAAATTGATAATCAAACTAGTTTTTGTTAATGTATGTCAAATATTAAATTGTTTAAACAACGTTATACGCTTTTGCTTGTGCTAAAATGCTGATACTCGTCTATTTCTCTATGTTTGTCTATTCCATTATCCGTCTATCTGCCTATATAGGTAAGTTAGTAATAACGTACACGTACATATTCACACATACCATATACTACTACAATATATATGTATGCATATTTAGAATAGAAAGTAATAAAAAATTTAAAAGCAATATATAAAAACTTACTGTTCGATAAGTTCTTTTTTGTCCAGCATGCTTTCCAGGCCGTCCTTCCAATTCCACATGGACATTATAGATAATGTCGAAAAAGTTTTCAACAATTGCAACTTTACGGTAGACTGGATCTCCATTAGAATTCTATAAAAACAGAGAAAAAAAGTATAAATATTAACTGTTATAAAATTCAACATGGAATATTATTTGCCGCTTTATCACAAAAGTGTATATTACTAAGGATGGGATAGAGAAGGAAAAATGGAATGAGTAGAATATTCCAGAGGTCTGCAGGGGTTGAGGATGATTCGGCAGAACTCCGGCAGTCAGCTGAGGGTTACCAGGGGTATAAAACCCGAGAGGGTGGAAAACCCCGTTGGGTGGCAGGAGTTAGAGTGAGGAGGTGGGGAACGGATCCGACCTTTCCGAGGTACAAAGGAAAAATAGCTCCCTCTGGCGTGGGGTTACTATGGTTTTGTGTTGATAAAGCTCGAGCAAAAGCGCTATTATACAGGTGTATATGTTTTCAACGAAAAATAGAAAAGAATATGTTCATCTTTATACACCTCTCTCATTTTCGAAGAGAGGAAATGTTAATAATCGAATCCACCCCGCCTGATGATTCTAATTAAACATCTCAAAGTGCAGGTAAGTAAATTAAATTCAGCACTTTCTTTTGATGATTCTCTCTCTGATCCCCTGCTATATACGACGCCAGGAATTAGTGAAGCCCTGCCAGAGAACGACGTTAACACAAAGGGTCTCCCGCTCGCTCTAATAAGCAAGACTACTAAGAGAAAAGCACGCTGAGCACTAAATAAGCAAGTGGAGGTGAACATGTCCCTTGGGTGGCGAGTGTAATAAAGCTCAGACCTACTTAAACGTCATATTCGGTCTCCTAGATGACGGCATTATGACAAATCACCCTTATAATAGCACAACTTACAAAATTACCTTTAAAAACACAAACATACATCATTCCTTTGTTTAATATGCGACAGTCGATGCATGTATATACGTATATAAAATTTATGCACAAATTACATTTGCTCAACTTCCTATGCGTAAAAAACAGCGCACCTATACGGCAGGCAAAATACATTTTTTAATGGCTCGAAACAATTTTCAGCCCCTTCTGTTATTTTTAAGTATTATTAGAAATAACTATTATTGTGTGTCTGCTGGGTGTGCGTTTTCGTTTTCATTTTCATTTTCATTTTTTATATTATATTGTACATAAAATATGTACGTTTAGAAATATATCTATGTACGTATGTACGCAGATAATGATGAAAAACAGTATTTATAAACATTTTAAGTAATGCGTTTTTGAGGTAAAATCTTTATGTTGATCCTTACAGCGGAACGTCCAGTTCTTGTTATGTTTTTTGCTCATTCCCTGCAGGCACAGCGAACCGAGTTTTTTGTAGCACATCTCCCGCTCGTAAACCCGGGCGAACTTCATTTTTCCCTATTTCAGTTTTCTACCGGCTCTCGCTGCTGCTTTTTTTGTGCCTCTCATGCTATCCTTTGAAATGTCATCTGTTATCTCTCTGGTTCCTTATCGGTCAAACTCTCTAAAAAATACTTTAACAAAAAAGCGCTTTTCACAATTTTCAGCAGCTTTCTTACGTACTTTTACTCATTCACATAGCGTATAGATTAAAATAAAATGTAATATAAAGAATTCACAGCTTTTCAAGATTAACCCCCCAGCCCCTCCCGCCCCTCCCGCCCGCTGTCCCTGCCGACACCCCCAACGCACGCTCACACGCACCCAAAATGAAAACAGAAAAAACGAATTACGATATTGAAATGACAAGTGGGTACACTGTATACTAGTTAGACTATAAATAGGAGTATATTTGTTACAAATATTATATAATTATCATTTCTGCGATTCATTCGAGAGTGAAGGAGAGACACCGAAAGAAGCATTTACAATGAGCAAGTATCAATAATATAGATAGAGGGAGTTACATATTATCTAACAATAATCGCTTATTGCAATATGTAACGGATTACAATCTTGTATGTATTATACAGTTATCTATTATCTGAAATTGTATGAATAGCTAGTGCTTCTGTTATACATATCAGTTTGATTTCATAAATGCAACATTTGTTATATAGTAGTAACTCTTGGAATCTAGATAAAAAACGACAGCACAGGCAGACACTGACACACCTCTTTAATGTTATTGTGAGTATGTACTTATTTGTGTCCACATTGAGAGTTCGGTGGCCGGTCGACATCCGTACCTAACTCGAGGTCCCAGCTGGACCTGCATTCTGCAAGGATCTCATCTATAAGCACTAAAATGCCGCAGGGAGCTGGCACGTACTTTAGCCGAGCTAAAAAATCTATAAAATATATTTTATAATATAAAATACTAAATAAATTATTTAGCCATCTTTAATTAAAACGCATGATAAAAAATTAAATTGCACATTTAAATGGACAAACGTATTCAACATGTGGTTATTTGTTTTTTAAATAACCAATATCAACAGGTTTCTGCTGTCTACAGATTCTCTCTCAATTTACTACTAAAATAAAATATATTCGGCTAAATAAGAAATTGCGCAAGTGCTGGTTTGCATTTTCAAATGATCAAAAACTTTCTAATCTTTATGAGCTGTGCGCCATCTAGTAGCTCTACCGCTACCTATAGTATTGATCCGGCACTCATAGTTTGCGCTTTCACTCGCTAGAGGGCGCAACGTTTACGATTTTGCCCCAACTTGAAATATTTCAAATTTTCAAGCTATGGGCTGAAATGTTTTTCACCTTTATTACAACAAATTTTGGTAATTATTAAACGAAATGTAAATTAAATATCGCATTCACAAAGAACAACAATAAATTGTCTAGCGCAAATTATAAAAGTAATTAAGAAAAAACCTGTCGAAAATAAATTATAATATGTACTTGGGCATAGTTAATTATTTATATTATTTATATAGAATACCGACTATAAATATATTTTATGTACGCCGAAATACGTATATACCTGGTATATAGTTTTATATATGTATGTATGTATACCGATATAGCTAAAGGCTGACACCTGTTGCGCTCCACAGTTTCGTTTCCGTTTTAACAAACGAATACATTTATACTCGTTTGCGATATTCCTCTGTCGATGATCAAGTAGTTTTGGGGCGGTTGGAAAATTCCCGTGCCGCAATGAGTGTATACGTTAGTTAGCTCTTGTGCTATGCACGCTGGCAGCGGGAATGAGTCCTATCATAGAATGTTCAACTATAAATCATATTATAATCATTATTCGTCAAATGGGCATATGTGTATGTATATGTGTTTGAGCGTTAATGAAAAATGTGTATATTTTCGTTCGTAAAGCCTCTGTATGAACTGTCAGTAAGTAACAGATCCGTGAGATCTAACCAATCACTAGTTCGACATGTCGAATCCCATGTGAATACATTTGACTAGATTACCTAGTCCGAAGCCGCAATCTCAGCATATAATGCCTTTCCGCTCTTGCGAATAATGTCGCTGGTACAAAAAGGAAAGATAGAAAGAAAAGGAGGAGGGAAAAAAAGCCGAATCGTTCGAGAACTGTAGGGATTTTCCTTTAGCTCGTAAAAGTTGCGTGGCGTACCGGATCTACAAAATAGGCGAAAGGTTATATGTTACATGTATATAAAGCAATTTACGAAGAACAAAAAAACGGTCGAAAGCTTCTACTATATTGCATGTTTTTTATTAATGATTCTATTGTTTGTCACACATACGTAAGATGTTAATCTTTTCGAGTGTAAGTGAGAATGAGCGTAGACACAGTGATGCGATTTTTAACTATATACTGTTAAGGAAACTGAGCGTAACACCGCATACACTATATACAGGCTCTTCACTCGACTTGTCACACAGATCCGAAAACTTTACAATCCAGTTGCTCTGATCGATATGCATGCAGTATTCAGATTAAGACAAAGCCGTCGTGCTTCAAGTTGTACTTGCTTGGAATATCGCCAAAGAATTTTGTGTGGCGACAAAGTTCACACTTTAAGCATATACCGCGCGCACTCCTTATATTATTTTATCCAAAAAGGCTGCACACACGTGCTAGGAGATGGGCCCCACGGGTATTTACGAGCAGAAACTAAGTTAAAAGCTATCTATAAGTGTGCAACGAAAAAGATAACTAAAAACGGTATATTACAGCGGCACCAGTCAATATTTCATAACTAGATGCTACGTCTACGTCGCTACGTCTCTACATCTCTTTTTTTTTCGTATATTAGAAGATGTATTTTTATTAATCCACAAAATTCTCACTTCCAGTCAATTACTTGCACGCTGAAAGTTTCCTTTGTGTTTGAGTTTCAAGCCGCTTCTGAGTAATGCGAGACATGACTAGTAATACCGCGGGCCGCCTCCGGCTGCGGCGAAAGCTCTGTATCTTACAGCCGTGTCACGTTTCTGCTTTCCCCCAACCCTTATAGCTCTTGACCTGCTGTCACAACTACTACACCACCTTTGTATGTTGAAAGTCCTTGTACCGAGATTATATATAAGCCACAAATGCCATCGAGTCAAATAAATTAATGGCCGGCGCAAAAATTTGTCCCGCTCCTATACTATACGCTACGTATACGAAGTAAAGTGGCGTTCTACTTTTTTTTCTGCGAGCGAATAAAGCGAGTGCGTTCGTATGATTGTAGCGCTTGCGAGATTTATGAAGGCGTTGTTGTTGCGTTTAAGGCATAGTTTTCTCATCTGTTTTGGTTAATTTATTAAGTTGGTTTGTAGGAGTTTCGCTATGTGTGGTATATAATAGGGTTGAGCGTGCGGGTGCGGCCGACACGAAATGCGGGTCTCGCTTGGAATGAACCGAAGCATGAGTGAGAGAGATTTAGTTGGTAGGCAGAGAGACGGGTCGAGTGAAGCGGCAGATCCGGCGGCAGATATGTGATTACGGCATCAATTAGAGAGAAGAGCCGACCACATGCAAGCGCACAGGAGAATTGTTAGCGCGCACTTAACCGGCTCGAGCGCTCGGTTCCGTATTGCTCACAACCGGAGGCAATCTTCTCCATTTACAGACATCAACACTCGCTCAAAAAATTATTCTATATAATAACTAAATGCTGCTACTTTTTCACCCGAAACGGCTTTTCTGCGGAATACTAAAAATATTTACAAAAGTTTTTACGAAAATAGCGCGCACACAAAATTGTATGTGTGTGGCAAGTCTTCACATTTACGGAACGCATTCGACGGGACAGTTTAGTAGTTAAATAACATTTTCTTTCACAGATTCACAATACATATATGTATCTAATACATATGTACATATCTCTACACATATGTACACGTATATATTTCTAATTTAAATCCTAATGATAATAATAATAATAATAATAATGAATTGTGGCATGACTGCTGTGCAATAATGTAGGTGTGAGTACATTGTTAGGACCGAGAACGTTAATGTCAAAATCGGCTTGGCATGCCACAATGCAATGGTGAATAATGAACATATACTGCGGAATGTGTTTGTTGCCGTATTACTACATATGAACTTATCATATGAACAACATAGCTTGACATTGTTTTTCAGAGTGCGCTTTATTTGAACAATACTCGACCGGATAGGTTGGTGTTCATATTCAGCCAATCGTACTATCACTTCTTCGAATATACATACACACAACGTACTACCTATATTACTACTACATGTTCGTGTTTTTACATTTTCGACCATCAACATTATTATAGCGCAAAATATCCGAACAGGACAATGTAATTAGTAGCCAGATGTGAAATCCGCAAACCGTTATAGGGTTCTGCAACTCCTACTGCCCGCAGGTGATGTGAATGATGGTCGGCATTTCATGCATTCATTAAAACGCTGACTACTTTTTTTAGTTCACTCTGATGAAAGCATTTCACATACAACACAGCAAGCAACACATATAAGCCCGATTTTTAATGACACAGCCATTACATGCGCCGTAAAAAAGACGACCGACCTCGCGTCGTAACAATCTTTACCTTTTCATCTATAATTTTGCTGTTGTTGCGAGGCGAAATTGTTAATTGATTATTAATTATAACATATTATCGTATCACTTTTACTACATAATGACGATATTTAAAAATAAAGGATGTACCATGTACATATTAAGATTATAGCTGAATATTTATATGTAGGTACATATATAAATATACAAATGTAACAAATTAATTAAAGAAAGCAATTAATTAATTGAGTAGTTTTCAATGCGCGCGCGTACGTTATGTATGTATCCTAGAAATAATCCTTTTAAATTCCTTTCTAGATTGAATATGAAATATGTCCGTTACGTGGTGCGGTTGTATATTATTACGAAACGGAATAGAGTAAAGGAAAGTCTTGTTGAGAGAAGAGTAAATCCTATCCGAGCCAAAATTATGCATTCGTGATGAAAACTTGCGCTTAACTATTCGGTTGAGGCATAAAATGGGTAGAAGGGAAAAGCTTAATGATGTTCGTGGTGCATGTAGCGAAAACATTAAAATCCAGCTTGAAAATCGTTCCGCGGTAAACGACAGTATAATGGTGGCCAAGTCATTGGCACTTCAGCCTTTAGAAGATATCATCACGGCACTAAAAACGCGCGCGCTGTAGCATCCAGATAATGGGCTCCAACTTAGAAAAGAGCGATAGGCCTGAAAACCCTTTTAGTAGAAAATGAGCGCCAACACGACCGCTCTTAACTACAAATTTCCTTTTTTACATCTTCTACGGGCTTTTTTCTCTCATTTGCGGTTTGGACTTTTATACATATGCTCGCTCCGGCCGGAATTATTTTTTCTAGCGTATACTTTTCAGATTATACGGGCCGTGACATGTTTTCAGGATTATACTTTTTTTATTCGCTCCGCTTCGGTTTAACGTGAATCTCGAATCAGTGATGACCTGTTTGATGGTTTGCTGTTAACTAGCGAATTTCAGGTTTTCCTTTAAGCATCGATACATATACATATTACACATACCTATGTATAATATGTACCTATACATATACCCGTGTATTTCAACAAAACGTGTTGTATGAAATTTACCGATTGATGCCACATGAAACGAAACAAATATTGTTTGTGTCGTTTTTGTTTTGAAATGATCGAAAGGATTGTTAAGTTTTTTTTTTCGTTCGTTGTGGAAATGAATGAATGAATGAATGAAAATGCAATTACATATTTTCCATGTTTTACATAACAGCGGGAGCAAGAAAGTTATCCCGTTCGCTTATCCGTTCGTTCGTTCGTTGCCGATTTATTATAGAAAACACAGAGGCAGGGTTGATTTCGACATCCAGTCCTATTAACCATGACAAAACGCGACCTGTCCTTGTCATCGCTCAACCCGACACTTACATACACATATATAATATAAACCCACGTTCTCTACAATGTGTTGGAAGGGAGTGGTTTCAAGTGAGGGTGAATCAACCTGCTACTTGCTTCACTCCGGAAGAGGGTTGTACGGAGCCAAGTTTGATAATAATAGTACGCTTGTTACATTTCGAGAATATCAATTTTCGTCATAACCAGAGGTCGTCACATTATATTGTCTGTCTTGCAACAATTATAATACGAGTAGTGAGTACGTTTTAAGCGATAGTTCGGTTCCTCTGTTCGGTTATGCACGGAGGCCTACAGCTTGCACACGCACGGAAGCGTGAGCGTAGCAGGGCGGCACGGTGACATGACACGGGCTCTTTCTGTAATGTACAAACACACGTCCCTCCCGAACCCGTTTTGTGGGCTCCACAGTACAGCAAACACATGCCGCGACGCGCTCTGCGTGTTCTGTTTCACCCCAGACCTCCCACAGTGATCTAGCACTATATAGCAGTTTGTGACGTTAGCATCAACTCCTGCTGACATTTCATATTTACTAAATGACGTTCATTGTTTTGTAACTACTTAAGATTTTTTCATTCTTTAAATGAATGTGAAACTACAATTTCCTTCTTGCTCTGCTTCTTTTATTATGCACCATAAAAGCGATACTGCGAGTTTGCTCGCCAGCCTTTACTTTATGTTCACAATTGGGGGAGAACCCCTCAAATGGCTCGCGTGCAGCCTCGCTTGTTAGACAATCGGGAACGTCGCTTGCAATATTAATGCGAACGGGACAGCTCATCTAACAACCGAAAAACCCTCCTAATTATTTGAGCTCATCTAAATCCAATTCCCAAATGGTCATTTTTAACTTTCTTTTTAATGAGAAATTATCGCTCGTCAACGATATAGCTGCATATACATATACACACACACACATATAAATCGAATATCTTTCAGCAACAAACAACAACAACACCAACACCAACAACAACAACATAAATACATATATATGTACATATACCTATTTGGTGACGTGAGCATCTAAGCATTGGATTAAACTAAAGGCTCACTAAAATAAACATTTCAACAATTCGCCTGCATAACCAGTCGCTGGAAGTAGTAATTTGCAATTAGCATGCTAAGAGCCGTTAATCCTCTGCAATAGCCCAGTGTGTATCGCATTACTGCCGGCATGATTAGTATGCGCCCTATTCTATTTGAAATTACATACGCATATCAGCTGCAAAAAATTAACAAGCTACAACGTTTATTCGCACGTTTAAATGTATGTATTTGTGTATATGTGTATGTGTGTTTGTATGTATGTGCGCCTAGATTTCATACATTCTTCCAAATCCATCCTCTCCAACAACATCTCCAACTTGTAGTTGCTTAGCACATTCCACACTCTCCGTATCAGTGCTTTTAAAATGTAAAATTTACATGCTTTTCCTCTGTTTTCTTTCAACCCTAATTCCATCCCAAAAATATCTCCGCTGGGACCAACGCATGCAGGCGCGCGGGATGACATGTCGCAGGTGTTTACTGGGACGCGAGAGTTGGAATCAGAGACAGTACCTAATAGTATTACTCTCATCTCATTTGCTACGCATATCTCTTGCGGCCGTATAATTAAACTAAAACTATTTTAGCATGATTATGCATACATAAGGCTTAACTGGTGGAACTGCATGATATTTTTCCAAATAGACGACGAGTGCGCCATTAAAACCTATACACGGTGCGCGTTTGCAACGAAATAAATTTAACGCGTTGGTATTTTAAACATTTTTTGGCAATAAAAACAGATTTTGCTGCTATAAAAAGACATTCGAAGTTAAAATGAGTGTTGAACGTTTATAACAACGACAGTAACGCAAGCTTTCGAAAGATAAGGTTGCAATCTGTTAGTTAGGGGAGTGCAGAGTTAATCGGAGGGATTGGATCTTATTGCGGTTGTAGCAAAGCAGAGAGTGAAGTTTGTGGAACGTTGAGCAGTGCTTTGCTTCACTCCATCCATGTTACGCATGGCTTATGGTCAAATGTGCTCTGACGCTTATATTCCTTTTATTTTTTAAGCGTTTCAACCCTTGACGAAACAGCGTTGCAATAATTATCCGTTTGACTCCTACAAAAATTATATTCGCCAGATTGTTTTTTATCGATCGACACAATATCGTTGCGGAATTTTTAAATAACGCAAAATATAGTATGAACTTTTTGTCAACAAATACCTACTTGTTATTAATTAAATTGTATGGAATATGTAAGTTTATATACGTATATATGTATCTATGTAAGTACACATATGTTATGCTTTCGCACATTTACGTGTTAAACTTTTCATTCCTGGACGGGACAGCATTAAAATAATAAATTTTCCAACAATGGGCATTTTGAAACACCTACATATTAAAAATAATTAAATTTTGTCAACAAAATCTAATTATTAATTGTAGGTATAGGATGTAAAATTCTATTTATATATTCCGTACTACAGATTGAATGTGCTTTTGCATTTGTATACATTCAATTCTGAACGGGGCAGCATTACAAAAACTTTTTAATACGCTAATTATTCAATATTAACGAATTATAATAATCCAATACTGGTTATTAATTAATTATTTCAAACGCAATATAAAAGTTTATGTATTGTTATTGTATATGTTGATGCAGTCATTTTGTAGGTAGTTACATTCTGTTCGAATGTTTCCTGGCACTTTTACGTCTTAAACTTTTCAATCTTGAATGGGGCAGGCAGGCAGTATTGCAATATTTTTCTATTAATTTGATTAAAGTAGGTATATAAAGTCTGTCAGAGCAAATAGTTGCTATTAATTACACAGTCTATACTATTAAACGATACGTGGTATATAAGCATGTACGAGAAACACTTAACACTAGTGTAGCAAATTTTAAATAGTGCATTGTACATTCAACAATTGGTAAATATGCTAACGATCTCAAGCATTACATGAATATTCTAATGTGATGCAGAATGAAACGGAACATTTGGCAGAATCCCCTTGTCAGCCGCCACCAGTCGCGGCCTTTGTCTTCATAACGCGAGATGTATTCGAGGCATTCAGTTTCTCATTTCTCTCGGATCAAATGTTGCGCTGTAAGAGATTTAGAAAATTTTCGGTGCGCTTTTGTTTCCCACACCTTGCCGTCATCATCATCATCGCACAACCCAACCTTCCATCACCTAATTGAGATGGAATGCAATGAATCAACCGCACAAAGCGTACGATCTTATTGATTTCTAATAAACACCAAAGTGTTAGACAATATTTGTGGACAGAAACGTAAACGGGCTGTCATAAACTGGCCCTAAACCACAAATAAAAGCACCTTCCTCTTTACTATAAACGCGCATTCATACGTTCGTATGATATTTACTCGTTCATTATTTACAATTTGTTAGTGTATACCTAAATGATTTTTTCTTTATTTATATACGACATTTTTGGTTTACTTTGGCCGATTCCACACATAGAATAGTAATACTCGTACAGTTACCAGTTACCACCGTTGGTTTTCACAAAAACGTTTTAAATACGTACATACTTTCCGGCTCGTAATTGTCTCCATCATCCATCTGTTAGAATTTTGTGGCATTTCTCAAGGAGTCATTTCTCAACATCCTTATATAATCCATAGAAAATGCGGCGGGAGAAACGTATCGTCCAAAATGCTTTTGAAAGTGTTTGAGAACGTAATTAGTAAGTAAAATGGAGTAGTGTTTTGATGTTATGATTAATTCCTCAGTTAGAAATGATGAGAGAGAGTTAAAGTGAGACAAAAGAGGGTGTATATATTTAATCATGCCGAAACGCAAAGGCTGTATAACAGTAAAGGTACCATCATTAATTTCCACCGTTACAGTTCCACTGGAATAGCGTGATGACTGATTGATGCAGCCTCGCTCTCAGCACTAATGATCCCGCTCTGAACCGTCCGTCGCTTTATCCTCCTCATTATTCGAGGCCCATAAACGAGACCCTACATATATACGTACAGGGTCGTGAAAATGCCATGCAATATTTATTTTTTTAAGCGCGAGAAAGTAATAATAATGAAAATATAAAACGACAAAACGACAAAACGACGAAACGACGCGGGCTGTGGTAATTTAACATTTCAACATTTTATATCAATGCATTAATCCATTGAAATGTGTTCTAGGTATAGAAATGAAATTCAATAATTTTTCATTGCGCGCATTAATAACTTTGAAATTGTTTTTCGCGCTACTAATATTTTTGGAATACGATGTTTGGCTACGGTACGTATTTTGGGTGAATCGATTATTGGCGAACTTTTCCATCATCCCGTATATAATATATATATTCTTATCTTTATTGCTGAACGCTGTACAGCGGCACGATCGATGCACGGCACCTCTCGCTCTGGCTCATTTCGTAGTTTCTATCAAGTCGTCGACGTCGTCGTCGTCTATATGTATGTATGATGCGGTAACTCATCATGATGCCTCCCTAGCTCATTAGCTTCCGCATGCTACACGTTTATCCTGCTGCCTGCTGCCCTGTCCCGCATTCGCCCCGACTCGACTACTGTGTTGGACGGACGGTTGGTCAAACGCATCATCATCATTATCATTATCGTAAAAATAATCATTGCTAGATCATTTTTTAGTCACTAGCACATGCAGTGCAAAGTGGTCTAAACTGGTTTGAGACTCAGAGCGCTTATGTCATTAAAATCCTAGCCAAGAGGAAACCTTAATAAAACATGTGCCAAGATCTCAACAGCGCACGATTTCCTTTTCCCCCCAAGTAACGGTTCGGATTGATCAGGAAGAGCGGTATTAAAGGATTTGCGGCGGCTTCTAATAAATAATTATACATACTTCGTATACATATTTTTGCAATATGATTAACATATGTGTGGTGTGGTGTGGTGTACCGTGTGGTATGGTATGGTGTGGAGCGGTGTGGTGTGGTGTGGTGTGGTGTAGTGTTGTGTTTTGTGCCGTGCCGTGCGCCTTTGCAATTACGCTCGCAACGGCGCTGAGATAATGCAGCTAATAAGCACCGTGTGGGCCTTACTACACACACACACACACACACACTGTCCCGGTTTCATAAATAACTAAAGATAGAAACATCCATAAAAACCCTTCCTAAAATACTTGAAACTCTTTATAAATGTGAGAGTGAATGCGCCTATGTGAATGTGTGAGTGTGCGGCTGACTGGAAATAACTTTTCGGAAGGCTCGCGCGTCGCCCCTTCGTCGCAGGTTCCAGGTCGTGTGGTCGAGCGCGTTTAATAATGCATAAAGCAGAACGCGGGAGGACGCTATGCCTTCAAGTGTTGATTACTGAAGTGAGTTGTTTTCGACCGGGGCGTTCTCTTTAATATTCATGTTTTAAATACTTTATATATGAGAAGCAATGTGCTCGCTTTTATCACTTCCACTTCTAAATTATTATTGCCGCCAACGCCATAATAAAAAAAAGAGATATGCGATTTTTCATGAGTTTGGTTTTTGATTTCATATTACATAAAAAATGTTGTATGTGTTTGAAGGGAGTGTGTGTTTGCATATGTGGTTGAATGAATATTTTGAGAGTAGGCGATATTAAATCATTAATAATAATTGCTGATTTTCATTTATGTGTAATTTAAGCTTTTCGAATACCACCGCCGCCGCCGCTTATTGTACAATAGTTTATCATTATTTTTATTAAATTATCAAAAAAAAACAAATTTTAGATATGATTATTATTATGCGATATATGTATGTATGGATCTATTGTCTATTCGAGTGCATGTATTGTATTTATATATAATAATAATCTGGATTTTGGATGTGTATGGGTTATAATTTGTTGGTTTTTAAAAGCGATGGAAATTTAATTAAGTGTGCGTTAATTTATCGATTACTACTTTTCGTTTTTTCATCGCACAATGGCATAAAAATGCACGTAATGAAGGAAGTGAACGCGCATTTGACAAAAAATTGTTTTTTTACAAAAAAAAGTCAATTACAATACGCGCGTATGGCATCGACACATAGTTTGTAGAATCCGGTTCTATTTAAGCTTTGAACACTTTATATGAGTGTGTTGGATGTGGGGAGCAATGGGGAGCGAGCAATGCTCAGTGTGGGTCCCTTCCGCTATTAGCATTCCCGCTGCGGCAGATGTGCGGCGACCGTCTGTCTTTATATCTATCTTTGTTGGAAGCGAACGCGACGAACACGAAATGCCCCGTATACTTCGAACATCCGCGCTGCAGTCCCATTCTCGCCGCTACAGCTACATTGTCATTCGCTACATCACGCGTAAATCATACACCTATATAAAACTGCATTCACAATACACATGCACACAACATATTTCGTTTCAATTCACCGATCGGCTTTAATAAACCGCGGAATTCCAATCAACGTCCATTATCTACAGTTCTTGCGCGATTTCGCTAATAAGCGTTAAGCTGTCATTGAACGCGTGCGGTAATTGTTTTTGATACAAAAAATATATAAATAACTATGTAGGTCATATTTGTGAGGTGGCATAAACAAGAAAATGATGCCCTTGGGTGCAGTCCCTTATGAGTAACCTTATACAGTCTGTCCGCAGATAAGTTTGGCTTCCCCCAGAGACTCTGCAGGAATATAGTACTGTTTCCTAGACCGTTCGAACAGCAAAACGCGAGGGGTTTGTAAGGGATGACCGGGACGAACCCTTATAAATAGTCGGGCTATTTCCTCTGCTGCGTTATATATATATATATATATATATATAGAATATACAGTATACACAGTATAGTATAGTATAGTATAGTATAGTCCTATAGTATACGGTACATACAATGTACAATGTTTTACTAGCGAGAAGAAAAAAAAATCGTTACAATATATGCACATGCAAGAAAGTAACATTTCCTTGATATTTAATCCAAGCGTATACGCGTACGCATACATTTCTTTACTCTAGCCGGCATATGTGTGTGTAATTATACGGTCGCGAATAAAGAAATCCTCCCTATGCCACGCATACGCATTTTAATGGTCACGTCCTGATAGAAGAGTGAGAGAGTGTTCATCGTTTATGCGTTTGCCTCGCGCCAGCCGTTTCGTGATGTCAATTCTAATAATATGACTTGATAAATGATTCCGGGCTCATGGCGTGATATTAAACCCCAGGGACGGGGTGTGCCATACATCATAGAAGAGAATATACATGCTACAAGATATTCAACAGCTCTAAAACGCCCACCGCATCCATTGTGTTAATGATAGATCCTCTTTTCTAAACGGCAGCAGAAGTACATCATTAATATTTAGATCATAAAACTCGAATCCAATTTTTACGTGCCCGCATTGTGTACAATCATCATCAAAGAGGCCCGATACGAGAGAGCGTAGAGAGAGCGCCGCACCGCACCGACAGTACTCCGTACCCGTGTCTATATACTCGGATAGCAAACAGCGAACGCTTGAGTCAGCAGTGTGACGTTATGTCGCCGCAGTAATGTTGATTCGACAGGCGTGGGCCCGACCAGCTGTGTGTTGATAAAGAAGTCATGTGTGCACGTCCGCACCTCAGACATTTCCCAACACACCCATCAAATACATCTTTTACATATGTTACTTGATTATATAAAGCTTCAATTTCTCAGATGACTGAACTATTATATTCAATTAATATGAATCAAATGGAACAGAATGCGTGTTAGAGGTACCTACATACATACATGCATGTGACATATATAACATGTATCTACACATCCATACATACATCCATACATACATACATACAAGTAGAAGTATATGTGTGTATATGAATATTCGAAAAATGAAAACACATTGCAATGGGAATTGAGTTTATGCGGTGTTAATCAAACCGTACATGCCGCTGTGGGTTAAAAGCTACGTCGATAACGAATTTGCGGTATATTTCTCTCCTTCTCAACGGGATGCGACATAGCTCTTATCGGTTTAGTCCCCCAGCGACTCAAACTATATGGTCGATGATGAGTTCCGGACGTACTTATAAAGCCTTCAATATAAACCTCTACACACATATTAATACTCGGTATATACTTTTCATTAAACAAAAAACTTTCTTACATATATGGATATCTATACGTATAGGTATGTATATAGTTCCGTCTAAGTATATGTCTCTATTCGTTTGTATGAAAATACGAAAAGCATAGCTTTGAGCTATCGATAAGTCAGTAGCCAGCAGGCAGGAGGCAGGAGGCAAGAGGCAACAACCAGCAACCAGCAACCAGCAACCAGCAACCAGCAGCCCAGCAGCCCAGCAGCCCAGCAGCCAGCAGCAGCCAGCCACCCTGGCAATATTGGAAAATAAAAAGACAAAAACTGTGATATCCTGAGAGTGGCTGCTGAAAGTAATTTACGACTCGCTTGCTATAAATTTATTTCCTGTTGAGAGCAGAGTATCAAGTGCAGATTGTTAGTATTTTGCATCTGTAGCGCGCGCAGTCTGAAGTAATGTTTTCCGTTGAGACGTAATACATTCTGGAAGTTTTAGCAAAGCAGCGTCGCCGCCATAAGTAGACGAAGGCGATGATATCCTTCTGATTTATTAACTACTTGTTGCAAGATGTTAATCACCTCTACTCCCTCGGCATTAGCCAGAATATACACTCGCGTTACTTATATGCTTTTGCTGAAACCAACAAAGATGACACCCAAAACCTTAACGGATGAACTTTTATCCAACATTACATTATAAGATATTAAATATTCGTACCGTTCGGAGGCATTCGCGCACCGACAAAAGCGACTACCGGAGCGAGGAACTGTGGGGCTTACGCGTCAATGTGACTAGACCTTTAGATATATATACGAACGAGTACGTTTTATATTTTTTATATATCGCGGCGCACACTTACATATATGACCAGCTACGCACACATGTCGTTTTACTGTATGCTGTTATCTTATAACTCATGCATAAATTTTATTATAATTAAGTGGCTAAACCTAACAACTCATATTGTTTTTCAAAGTTTTTCTCTTCCCTCTACCTGTTGTATGTACTTATGTAGTTGTATAGTGCCTTTTCGTCTTTTCTACTATACATACATAATTACCTACCAGAACTGTTAATGATAATTGATCATTACCTACAATCCCATCCCACATATTAAACCAAATGTTTTTATTTCGCGTAAATTCATCCTGAAAACTTTTTTGCAATATTACTCACTGCTACATATATTGTATAACATTTCGAATACGTCTAGGAATTCAATTGAACGGCAAAACTATGTTGAGCAATGCTTTGGTTGGAAAATTCATAGCAGTTAAACACACGCAATCATTAGCATTTCTAGGAAGTTGCAAAATGTTTCGAGTAAGCTCAAATTCGTGACTAACTGTTTTGTCAAGACTTTCCACTAATCTAATTTTTAATTTTTCTAATTATCAGCGACATTAACGTGCTGATAAACAAATATTAATAGGATATGTACTATAAATAGAAAAATAGATAGTTGTATTAATAGTATTTTAATTCGTATCTACAATATATATGATACCATATAGTTGTGTACGCGTTTTAAATGATCGCAAGTTTAAATTGCATATCGTAATGATTGATAAAGCGTTGGTTAATAAGTTATTATTCGTAAGAATAATACCATTATATAGTATGTATGTACGTTGATTAAGTCGCAATAAAAATTATTTGAAAAATAAAAAACTCTTTAATAATAATCAGCATGCATGATTGATGCGTTATTGATTATTTTAAAAAAATTTATTGTATTTTGCGTTACCCTAGGCTAGAAAAAAAGCAGTAGCACTTATGCCACTTGGTTAATTGAAAGATCGTATAGAATATTTGATTGAATGACAAGCATAGATAGACATGCACAAAAGATTGTTAGGGGGAAAAAGTTTGTCCGTTCTCGGTTATAGGGCACATGACCTCGACAGAAGTGCGGGGGGCGGTACGGCACGACATGCCTACATCGCATCGCGCGGCGCGGCGGAACGGCAGTCGCAGGCACGAGGTCGCAGCGGTAGATTCACGTCGCTTCGCGCAAACAACATGAATAATTTCGATCTTATCGAACAAATACATCTACGATTACCACTATGGGATCGCGCTTATATCGACAAAACGGATACGAACACGAAAGAAGAGCTGTGGGACGAAATCGCGCAAATAATGGGATGTTCCAGTAAGCGAATATACCATTTTCAACGTTTGCATTAATACCTACTAATAATATACGTATATTTTTTTGCTTTCACAGAGGAAATTCTAAAGTCGCGTTGGAAAAACTTGAGGGATTCGTATAGAAAAATAATTCGCAAATCACTTGGACGGGATTCGGATCCCAAGTGGCCCTACTACAATGCTATGGAATTTATGAGAGACATCACTATGAATGCGCGCCCGAAAATCCATGATATTACCAAAAAATCGCATAATATTGAAGCGGATTATACGCTGGGCATGGTTCGGTCTGAGAATGAAGATTCTATCGATCCATTAAATGAAGGGCACGGGCACGGGCACGGGCACGGGCACGTTATTAAGCAAGAAAAAGGTGTAAAACGACATGCAGCAGAAGATTTAGTCACTCAATTTTTAGAAATCGAATCGGAGAACACGCAAACCGAGAGCGAGAAAAGCGGCAAGCATTTATACGATGATGATGATTATCAGTTTCTGCTCAGTCTCCATCCCCATTTTAAACAAGTCCCTATTACTAGAAAGTTGCCACTGCGAATGAAAATCGAACAACTTATTTATGATGAACTTTATAATGCACATAATGCACATAATGCTAATACAAGCTGTAATTATTAATATGTTTTCATTTTTTAATAAACCTTTACGTACTTATTTTTATAAATCGTTGTTGCTTTACTTATTACTAGATAGATAATAAGCGAATATTTAAACAAATGAATGACAGAAATGCTTATCGCATTTCTGCTTCAAACAGTTCTAAACAATTGCTTTGGCCCAAACAGCGCACGGGCATTTGACAAAGACAAAGAACCTACCAAACGCAACCAAATTATATTCAAACACTCCAGGTTCGTATCTTATTGTCTAAAACTACTAGAGATGCAAAATACCATCCTCAATTTTAATATATAATTGACTAGTTACTTACCAATCGTTCTTATAGACTAGATAAAACACAGATTGGTATAGCTAGTTGTGGAACTCACCTAGAACAGAAAAAAAAACATGATAATTAATTCAAGTGCGTATATCATTTGCGTTACTCTAGCATAAGAACAATAGTAATATTGTAATATATAGGTAAGTATATATTATCAAAGTGTGCTCCGCGCCGCGCCGCGCCGCTGCTGCTTCAGTTACAAATACATACATATAATGATAAATGTGGCGGGCGAAGTGAAGGCAAATATGTGTGAAATGCGATATTAGTACTAGGGCCTTAGCCTGACTCATCACAAAGATTCCCTTCACACACACACACACACACACATACATACAGCAGACACATACAGAGAGGCAGACAAAAAAGATCCTCAAGCAAATAAACCGATGACGTTTTGATTTTCAAGTGTACTGCTGCTGCCTGCTGCTGTTGCTGTTGCTGCATTCTACTATACGTATGATAAAACTCGATTGGCTTTAATGAGATGAGTACGTTGTCATTATCAAAATACAAAAAAAAAATGAGAAAAAAAAAACAAAAAAAAGTGTCGTCGTTGTGCTGCAATGGCATATGCCATACGCATGGTGGAGGTTGGAAACGCTTCGATAATGGGGAGAAACCGGTAGCGGTAGTAGAACGGGCTGTATACAACGAGTGTGTTTGTGATATCGGATTACGGGCCACACGTAATGGAGCATGTCAACTGACGAGACCGAAGCCATCTATCTCTAAATGGCTCTCGACGCACGTATCGCATTTTCGGCGTTGTTTGTTTATTGATAAACGTACCGCCGGCTGTAAGTATTGGTCATGCCATCGAAAGCAGCACGAAGTGCGAATCGAAAGAATTTCATCAAGCGCCGCGCCGCATACATATAAGTATATACATATACGTATGTCTATGTATGTATGTATGTATGTAGGTACTTATATGTATAGTATGTATGTATGTATTATACATATATACATGTATAGAGAGGCAGCAGCAGGAATGAGTATGTGTGTGTGTGTGTATGTCTGTGTATGTATGCGAGACAGAAAGAGCGAGAGAGAGAGAGGGAGAGAGAGGGAGAGAGCAGGAGAGAAACATAATTGTTTTGAAAACTTGTATTGCGCATTGCTTTAAACGTAAGTGTTTGATATAATGTTTCGCATGAGTGAAATTGGGAATAAAGGCGACGAGCCCGACGAGCAAAACATATTCAAGACAGAATCGTAAAGGAAAATGTCAGAGCGCTATGAAGACGGTGAAATTTAGCGCTACCGAGCGTATCGAGTGCCTTATTCTGTCATATCGCAATCATACGTGCTCGCTTCGCGTTCCTAATAACGTACTGCGTGCCAACAAGTTCCGCCAACAGCAGGAATGGCGCGAGCGAGACGGCTGCAGTTGGCGCGCGGCGGTTCGATAAAGATGGGAGCCAACGAGTATACAGTCGAGTCGGTGCCGGTGATAATCTAATCGGGCGGCGGCTCCAATCCTCCCTAATGACACGGTCGACGCGGCGGATATTGCGTCGTTCGACCTGTTCTCGCACGAATATACGTTCTTTGTTTACCGCATGTACACACCGTCAGTCTTTTACTTCGTTTTAAATAAAAAAAACCCTTCATCGTTTATAATTACTTAATTTTCCAACACAATGGTAATAAACCTTTGTGTTGGACTATCGATTCGTAAAAGTGAGTGTCTGCGGTGGCGGCCACATAAATGTTAATCTTTGTTAAGTACCGCAACTTTATAAGATCGTAAAAAGAATCAAGTGTGCAGTTTGGCGAAGTTCCTTCAGCTCTAAGAAAGTAATTGTCCTGCTTGTCGTCGGGCATATTAGTCACTGTACACTGAACATTCCTGGCAGCCTGTTAATCAGCTCCGTGCTGGAATTCCATACTCAAAGTCAAGTCGCGTCTTCTTTTTCTTTAAACCCTTCCCCAGCCCAACAATGACGACATCAATTACTTTGTGCTGGTGCCAGTCTTACGACTATGGTAATTAGCGCTTCGGAAATATTAATCCTTTTATGATCTGCCAATTACAGATTACACGTTAATCGTGCGCGAATTTCAACTATCAACGCAGCATGAAGCGGCGGCTGAGGCACAAGCATCGGCACAAGCATCGGCACAAGCATCGGCACAAACATCGGCATCGGCACCGGCACCTCTCAATGTTAAAACAATATTTACAGTTTTACTTCGACGCCGTGTTATCATCACATACTTGTGCTTGTGCTTCTCTTATTTCAAAATGAAAAATAAATATCGAATGGTCGTCGGTCGGTATTGTTTCATTTGCGATTAAATACGAGTATTTACCGGTGCATATGAGTGGCGCAATTAAAATAAACTAATAACGGCACGAATTTCATTCAACGACGACACATTATTTTTCGATATACTTTTAAAGGTCAGATTCGAATGTGTAGCTCAAGTCAAGTGAAGTTTGTCCGAACAGTTAAAGGTCCTGTATAATAGGCCCTTTGAACCGTAATGGTACAAGTTCTATCTCACTCGCTCCAATTATAGAAACGCCGCACGTGTGCTTATATCTTTTACGAGCGACAGCACATCTGCCATACCTACATCAGGATAACTCTTGAGACTATTCATATCCTTTTCCAACCTTCGCTTTATACGCCACAATGTCGCTCTTTATTGTACAAGTGAGCCTTTTTTTACTACCTTACTGACTGAACGAACGGAATGACTTCAAAGTGGGATCCTTTGACACCTGTATATGACAAAGCACCTTGTTTGCTACTTACATTTAATGAATAATACTTGATACCACCTCTTCCACAATGACAAAAATTTAAAAACTATCTACTATTCAATCATAAACATTTCCATTTCCCCTCTCTCTATCCATCTATCTATCTATCGCATTTATTTCACGCAAATTAGTTGCAAATTCAAATAATAAAAATATCTACCGAGCTAGTTAATTAATTATTAATATATTAATGTAGTACAACATGGTATTGTAAATACCTATAGCTATAGGTATGGAACATATACAACACATACATACATACTCGTACATACATACATACATGTATGTATATGGATATACGGACTAGAAGTAAAACAACAATAACATTAATATTGTTTTGAAAAAAAAAAGCAAAAATAAATTTAAATAAAAAATACCGGATTCTGAGTATTATGAAAACGAGAAGCGTCCACGTTGTGATAACAAAACACGAGCGTTCACGCTTGTGAAACACATGAATATTTACCTTGTTATTATGAGCAGGAAAACGTGTGGTGCACGTCGATGCTCTTGCGGCAATGGAAAATTTATCGATTTTTGAATTTGAGTCATAATGGTGATTGTGCGACGATAAAAAATTACGAATAACGTATGTGTGGGCAGGCAGGCAGACGAGGCAGACGAGGCAGACGAGGCAGGCGAAGGCAGACGCGGCAGACGCGGCAGACAAGGCAACGATAGAGGCCAGGCAAAGATTGGCAACGCCATGTACTTACTATCAATTATCGTTAATTTATTAGAAAAGACAAGTGGAAAGAAAATGATGTTATTAATGCTTGCATTCGTATAACAAGGAATAGATAATAAAAGTGTATAGTCATCTGGGGATCGAGTTTGTTCGATCGTTCGATCAAGTGCCGCCTTATCTGTCAGCAATACTAACAAGACCGATTGCTACGTCAGAATCGCGGCTGGGAAAACTCGCTGGAAATGGGGTTGAATGTGTGCGGGTGGAGGTTCGAGAGGGAAAACGGCTCGAGAGAGGCAGAGGGCAAACACTCGAACACGCACAAGCATTCCATCAACAATGCGCCCGCCGTGTTACGTGTTCTGGTAGCCAGATCAGCTATCGCCCGTTATATATTCTCCATACGTTATTCAGCTTGGGTTATCGGGCGTAATGTTTCTAATATTCCTTATTTATCGTTCTTTATTGATGTTTTATTGCCGTTTGCTCATTTCGCATCCTCGAAAAAATTCAAATTGTTTAATTTCCCTATCGATCCGAATATTAAATTCAACACACTTTGTTCGCGCGACGCTTAATGAACTAATTAGCGCCTACATTCATATAATTATGTGCTGGAATATGCAATCGTTAAACGCTTTTCCGATCGATACGCGTGCAGTGGTAAAGCGAACGCATTTCTTTCCCATCCCGTTAAACCGTGATGAACAGAGTCATGTAACCATGTTGGGACGGTTAGAAGCTTTCTGAGATTACGACGGAAGCCGTAGCGCGTATCGGCGCCTCAGGCTTAAGATCCTCTCATTCATGAAATGATGGCATCGCGACGGCATAACACATGCCAGCAAAAAGGGATTTGCGCGTCTTTGATGCCAGACGCGGCGGCGATGATATAACTTACATTTGCTCTGATACATTTAATTATCGCATTGACAGCTAAATCGTAAGATCGTAATGCTACGCTACCAAAACACATCCACACACATAATGGTGATGCTGATGGTGATGGTGATGGTGATGGTGATGGTGATGATGGTAAATATTGTAAAAAAATATACGCCTAGTATATAAACAGAGAAAGAATTTTTGAGGTTGGGACGTTATACGCATCCTAAACTAATAAAGTACAGGTAGACACGCACAGGTACACGAATTCCACGAACGGAGCGTTTATATTAAAATAAACCCAAGTTGAAAGAGTCATTCTATCGTATAAAAGCATTCACCTGCTTCAGCATCATGGAAACTTAAAAGGAGCCGCATTGAGTGTGTAGAACAGTGTGTAAAAGATATATATGTACTCATAAACGTATGTGTATGATCAAAGGATCTCTCTTCGACTAAGTTACAAGCCTTTGCGCGCGCCCTCTTCCTAATTCACTTATAATAGAATGATAAAGTTTATTGTGATTTATCGAAGTACGAGCTTGCACGTTTTTAGTTGCTAAACAGTTGCTGCGTTCTCTATTCCAATTAGATTCTAATTGGACGACGTGGGGAACGGGCTCATTTTTCTATGCATTTTTTTACTTTTTCTAATTGTTCTATTTGATTTATATATTATATATTTGGTAATACGAGTAAGTAAGTAGTAAGGAAAATGAATATTATTTTTTATGCAAAATACATATTTTCAATCATACATACATCCATACATACATATACGTATAGTTGTAAAAGGACGTGCACGTATTTCTTTTTTTTTTCTCTCTTTCAACTGTCAAGCGCGTGGTTGAGTACATAAATTTATATGATTTCCCAGTCTCAAGTGGAAAATTTAGATATGTAAGATAATCTTACATGAATTACTTATAAAATATAAGGTATTATTACACTTCAAAGTTCAGAGTCAGAGCTTTGGCTATGGTACATATATAGCAACAACGTAAGCTGCTCCTTCTAGCTAACACAACTTTAGTGCTTCACGATTATTGTTTAGAGAGGAATATATCTCTTAAGAGTTGATCAGCAATGATCTTAAGTTAATGGTTTTATTAAGCTAGTAGATATGAAATACAACACATAGTAAGATGTAGTAGTAGAAGTAGAGGGTTCGTTCCTACTATGATACATATAATATAATACGTGTAACATATAGTATGTTACTCGTACCACACAACACAACACATCTACGTAACAACACTGCAGCAGTCTAGTCTAGTCTAGATATTGTGAAAATGTTATTTGTCGACTTGTGGGACTTTTTCAGCGCACCGAGTTTAATTTAAATATAATTCTATTTTAAGCAAATGTTGTAAAGTTTGTTTGTGTACAGAGTTAAGACATGTTTTGTTAGATTTATAGTTAGGATTAAACCTAAACGTCGATGGTAATACAAAATGTATATATGCGAGTAGTAGCGTATTGAATTTACGTGTAACATAGTTGGTGTTAGGCGTTTAATAGTAATACACACTGTGGGTGACAGATCGATGTTCATATAACCTGGTGGTGGTGCGTTGGCCTCGTTATCGGCTCCTCGAGCGTCGCCTTGGTTAATCACCCGTGTACCGTTTTCCATTCCCGCTTCACCTGCAGATTATAACCGAACCGTATGCGTTCCCCTCTTTATAATAAGTGGAATCCTTGCTGAGATATGTACTTTATTAATTATAACGTGTGCTAGATTAGTTTAGATAATTACATATAGAATATGTGACTAGGACTAAACATATCCTCTATTGTTATATTGATTTACCTGTTTAATTTTCAATTAACAAACCTTTACTCATCATCAAAACCATTTTCACCTTTTTTAAAAAAAGGTAAATAGATTTATCCAAACAAAGAAGATTTTAATAAGTTAAATATTAACAAAATAACTAGAAGTACTTAGTAGTATTAGTAATTTGGATTTTTAAGGTGCCGATAATTCATATTGGAGTTTGTGTAAAGTTGCAACCCTCAACTAGCAAGAATGTAAAAGTTTTGTGAAAATCGTATGAGATTTGCGTGTTAATTACGTGCACATTGCGAACTCGCGTAATAAAATAAAAAAAATGTAAGTAAAAATTAAAGGCTATGAAGCAAAATACGTATAACTTGCAATCGTCAATTTTTCATTTTTCCAATGGATCGATCCGGTTTTGTTTCCTGTTCCGTTTTTCTCTCAACTTTTTTTCTCTCATTCTTTTTTTTACTTTTTGCCCCGTTGTTTCCAGAAGAAAGTTGTATATCGTTGTTTGGCTCAGGAAGATATACAATTGCATTTATATTAAAGACTGCAATATGGCAATTGTCCTTGCATAGCATAATAGCGAACGAGTAATAAGACGAGATATAAGTAGGTAGGTAGGTATGTATTGTGAATAAAATAATAATGATGAAACGTGTTGTAAAAAGAAGAAGTAAAGGTTTACGCTACGTCAGGCTACGCCAGGCTACACCACGCCACGCCACGCCACGCCAAGCCACCCTCATACTCGTTGTATACTCGTAGTAAGTTAGGCTGCGAGTCTCCGCAGCAGGAGTAAACGCGCCCTGTTGGTAACCAAGTGGTTTGGGGCTCTGTTCTCAAAACCACCCTACACCTCAACCGCCGGCTGTGCTCGACCTACCCTTCTCCATTCCCCGTTTCCCTTCAACACACCGTGGACACCGAGAGCAATTTCGCTACGATATTCAAATTTTGCACTGTAATCTGCACGCTATAGATTTATGTCTTCCTTGTTCCCACTCATTTGTTACATTTGTACTTCCCTTTACGATTTTTAACCTCGAATAATATGAACGAGCGTTATATAAATCCCGCAAATTCCTTCAATTAAGCAAGAAATCTGCCAGCGTAATTGTGGCGTTATTTTTTAAAAGCTCGCTCTTTCCAGTTTGTTATCGCAGTTTACAGTGCGGTAATAAAGACAGGCGCTGCAATGTTGGACACAAGAGGGAAGAATAAAAAAAATATGAAAAGCTCAATGTATAGTCGACGCGGCGGGACAACAACGGTCGCATGCAATGGAGCATAAGCGGACAGCCCTACCCTAAATGTGCACTCATTCAGCGTATTCAGGGCATACAAACCAGGGGGTGGTAAAATTGATCCAGTCACCCTCATCCACAAAGGCCTACTCTTTTACGACTCTATATCCTTGTTTAACTTGACTCTTCAATAGCGTCTTTCAGTTTTACAACTCAAATGCAAATATGAATAGCACTTGCAATTAATGATGGAAAAAAATGAATGTTGCGCGAGGTATAACCGTTGGGTTAACGTCATAAAACAGATATAAACGTTGAATACGTGCGCGTTTTGTATGTTTGTGAATATGTGCATTAAATAACAAAAGAGCAATTTTATAGCTTCCGGATTGATGTTGGCCGCAAGTGGGAGTTGGAGCCTACGAGAGTGTGTGTATCAATCGTTGATAATTAGCGATTCGTGTGGTAGTTCTGTGCTCTTCTCTTCTGTTCTGTTCTGCGTTCTATTCTAATCTCTATATATATTTAGCGCATACGTATGTATGTATGTACGTATGTACGTATGTATTGTAGGTATACATTACTTATTCGGTGAAATACGAGCAGCAGGAATAGCAAAAGGTACATAACAGCAGCAGCAGCAGCAGCAGCAGCAGAAGCAGTAACGTTGCGGTAGCAGTAGCTATCACCCCAACCAAATGTGTGACATTCATCCACATTTTTAATGATCGTACCCAATCGTACGAGATGTAGTATGTATGTGCGAGTAATACTCGTATAAACGTTTATTCTACGAAGTAAATCTAATTTGAAGATTCTTTCGACGTTGGTGGCAAAAGTATGAAGAAAAGAAGGTTTCGACGAAATGGCTTTGTGTTGGCCGCGCGCGCGAGATAAATAGCTCCCTTGCTCGCGACGCACATAACTAAGGTATTTTAATGTACTTAGTGAACGGGCCGCGGGACAAAGGAATAAAGATTCCCTCGCATTTTGCCCATACTCTATACTCTTAATGCACTCTAGCGCTCGCTCTCTCCCGGAATCTTCATTTCGCCTAACCTCCTTCAGACGTCTTCTTTACGACGTGTTGCCATCCCTTCGACCCCTTTCAAACCCACCTCACTTTTTTCCTCGTCTTCTTTCCCCCATTTTCCACGAAAATACTGACTGAGGTTTGAATTATAAAGTGGGATAAATCTGTGAATACTTCCACAGTTATACGCAATAAGAAAAGCCTACGAATCTCAGATAGAAGATGACACATATCATGAATATACAGATTCGCACACAATTCAATCTGCAACTCCTATTTCACGAATTAATAATCTTAACAAGAATTATATCTGTTTAATGTGTTTATGTGAAAAGTCGAGGCCGTAGAGGTTTAATTATTCTAAACAGAACGTGACTTCCAACTCAAACGGTAAATGCTCCTACACGCTTGTGGGTGCGATATTGAAGTTGAGACTTTAGAAGCGAGCCAAGCTGACGGTGTATTTCAAATGCACTACTACTACTACCACTACTACTACTCGGGCGCAGTTAAAATAGACGCCGCCGTATTTCTATTTAGTTTTCGTCCACATTGCTCCCTATCTTATACTTTACATGTACATCTATGTAGGTATCTAATACGAAATGAGTAGATATAGATACATATGTGTATGTATCGTATGTATGTATGTATGTATGTATGTATGTATGTATGTTACGATATCGCCTATTCCATAACATATAACATAACATTCTTTTAATGAAGAAATTTTCTTTTAAAGTAGACAATATTGCGTCCATTATTAGCTATGAAAAGGCAATAACACATTGTGTTTGTTTATATTTATATATGACCCTATAAAATTCATCGTATTACTTTACAGATCTTGCTTATAAAATGAGAACGCATTCAAACAACGTTTTTTATGTATACAATCGATGTAGGTAGGTAGGTAGTAGCTCTCTGCCCTTTTCATACAAGAGCAATATTATATTGGAAAAAATCTGATTGGAAAGTGTGATTATTCAATTTAGAAGACGATTAGACTTGGAGGGAGATTCGAATACGAAGCATAATTAGATTTGTACGCAATAATCGCAGTCTCTTGACAATTTTTAACGAAAAAAAAAGGTTAGCCCCCTTATAATAGAGTCATAAAATTCATTATTGCATCTTAAATCAGTCTAAATCGCAATCGATAAATGAACATATTGTAAGTATGTACATACTATATGTATGTATGTACTTGGATTGTCCCAAAAGCAAGAAAGATAAGATTTAAAACAATTATTATTACTTAGTAGTATAATATAAAACGTACATGTATAGATATATAAGAAAGAAACGATGTGTTAATTCGATAGGCGCGTGATGTTAATTAGGCGAGTGGAAATTGAGGAATGTATACCTGAATAAATCGATACGGGAATCAAATTGAAGTGGAGCGTAAGAAAGAAGAATATAGGGAGAGATGGTTAAGTGGCAGAAAGCATCACGGACGGTGGTGCAGGAAAAGCTCAGAAGTGGAATACGAGGTGGTGTGGGTGACAAAGTCTACAGTCATCAGCCGGCGGCTGTGAGAACCGCGCTTCGTCTCCCACACCACTGCACTCCTTTAGCTTCCTTCCAAGCTCCCGCATCCCGACATATCAGCATTCACTGCTCCACTCTCGGTTCGTTTCTTTGTCACGACAACCGACTGTACTATTCTCCTATCTGATATTATCCTATACGATGTGCATGTGTCGAGGTCAAAGATATGAGATGTGCATATTAGTTCGTCACCATTTTTCTATCTCGTTCTCAACGACCTCGAAGATATGTGAAGATGTAAAACGTCATCAGAAGCTTATGACAAGTACATTATGCAGCTATCTCAACAGCCCAACAACAATCTCATTACATCCAAATACATTGAAGAAAAATAGCCGATTTAGAAATGTTTGTACAAGTTAAAGAGAGATGAAAATGTCACACATTTTATTTCCTATCATAACAAAAGAGGTCATAAAAATGGGTGACGAAATATAAGCTTTTTTATATACCATCACCACACCACCCTTTATAACATAACTTTCTAAGTATATCATTCATCTCTCAATATCTTCATCATCATACTATACATACTTCAAAGAGTCAAACTTGCATCAAATATGTGTATGCTCCTGCACAGCATTCATTTAAAAGTTTAGCACCATCATTAGCATCGCAAAGCAATCTTTTAACATTAATCACAAAATTATAAAACAATTTAATGCCAAATTTCATACCACAGAACGCTATAAAAAGTTTCGTACGTACAATGAGTGAATACGCATTTTTATTAAAGCTAAAAACACATAAAAAAAGCAAAGAGTAAAAAAATTGTAATCCCGGATGGAATTAATTAAGTCTTGCTTTCTTAATTAAAGGATCCGCATTTCGATCGGTAGCTTACCACTTCTAGCACTAATAATAACAAATTAAAAATGAGTGATATTCCCGCTCTTTTTTCTCCTATCCTATATCCTATCCTATCCTAAACGTAACATGTAACAACACTTTCGGAACTTGTTAAAAAGGAAGAAAATCCGTTCTGCGTTTTCATTCAAACTCAGCGTTCAGTAATAAATTCGGAAGCATGTGAAGGGAAGACGACGACGAGGACGACGACGACGCCTCGATACTATGAAATTTATATGCTTTTCCTAAAAGGATTTGCGAGCACAGTCTCTTTACATATTATATATAGTCAGTCAGTTCTCTGCGAGTGTATGTACTTGACTTAAAATTAAAATAATATTGGCTTTCCGGAGATTTTCGCCGTTCATCAAAACATACTCGTATCCTATCTATCATATACTACACATACTATACGGTGCGTAATAATCTTACAAAACAATCAGTAGATGTGGATGTATGTATGTACTATGTATAGTATGTATGTATTGCGCATCTAGCGAGATTTCCGTCTTTTCAGCGCGTATTTTTTCTATATATATTGTATATATATATATACTAATCGTAAGACGTCTACGTCTGTCTATACATAAACAATATTCATTTAAAGCTTTAATTTTTCACTCGTTGCACATTTTTCGCACTATTGCATAAAATCTAAGTATTAATACTTGCTATCCATAATATAAAAATAGAAACGTTCAATCGTCAAATAAAGTAGCTAATATGTAAATTTGTATGCAGAGCACAACTCATGAAAAAAAATGCATTGAATGTAGCAAAAAGAAGAAAACAAGTTGAAAATTTACCTTAAACGGAGCATTGGGCACATACAACGATGGATCTTTGGCCGAACCTGAGAGTTTCTCGCTGACTGGTGGAATGCCCTCATCTGCATCACACACACTATAACGTCCCACGATCGCGTCAGCTGGCTTCGCATCATATCCGGCCGGCTTTCCAACGTGAAAACCTTTTGCCTTTACCCAAAAACGAAACTTGCTGTTGTCCGCGCTAACAATCTCATCGCCACGCAGCGTTCGCAATATGCGCGCATACTTCTTTAACGTAATTGTTTTCGTCTTCGCTAGATCGCCGTACGTCTGAATCACCCACGGCTGATAAGTGGCAAGCATGTCATCCTTGCTATCAATTGAGAAATGCGCCCGTTTCTCGTTATTGTTTTGCTCACTTCGTTTAGTTGTACTCTTTCGTTTCGGTGCTTTTTTGACTACTAACTTTTCTTCTTGTTGCACTTTTCGCCTTAGACCTCTGTCAAACATGGCAGTAGCCATAATTAAGCATCTATTTAATCACCTGTTGAAAGGATATCTTAGCATAAAACCAATTGTCTATAAAAAGTTTTTGTTTTTTGCTCGCTGTTTGTTATTCTTATTTTTTAATCAACACTTTCGTAATTAGCAGTCGCAAAAAATGTCACTGTTAATGAAAACGAGATGAGAACACTTCGTCAACAAAGTTGTCGGTTGAAAGGATGCCACCACAATCGTTGTGTTTGATGAGGATTTTTATTCAAAAATCGCAGAGCGCGTGTTGGCTGCGCACTGAGTTACAGATAGTATACGCGTCGAGATGCCGGGCTGTCCCGTACTGGTAGCGTTTCGCCTAACGCGTCGATCTCTGAGGTGCTCGCGGGACAGTTCTATATCCCCACTACTCTTAGCGTCCCATGCGGGGATTGCATTGTATAGGCGCCTTTCGCGGTCTCGCCTTACCGCTTTACTCGTCTGTAATAAATTGCCTTCCCGATTAGGAACTCCATCCTGTTCTTACGTAACGCTTATGTAAAAAAATAATACCGGCGTGTACTCGTCGTAGACGTAGATGGTAGATGGTCTATGCGAGATATCAGAATGTTTCCAAAACGCATTTTTTCTCAACACGCTTACGCACATTTGCTTAATTATATCAAATATTTGTTATCACATTCGAGTAAAAGACCGTTTTCCTGTCACCTCCATTAAAATAATTACAATTTGTGTGTGTGTTATGCATTTCGTATCAAATAACTTATGTTTGCTTTCATTTTAGGTGTGTTTACACAAAGAGTGACCATGAGGAGTTTATGTTGTAGGTGCTCATCCATCTTAGAAACTGATTGTTGAATTTACCACAGGATGTCGCAGGCACTTAGGTAATTGTACGACCCCTGTTTGGCCGGATATAATTATTTACTCATGCTTTGGACATCAGACTCAAACTTATTAAGGTTCGGCCGTTGAATATTTGTGAAAATATTATGCGCTGAATATATAATATCGAATATTCATATCGGCGAACCAATACCAATTTGTTATTAATATATAATATACAATACATACGAGTATATATATATATATTAGATTTTTTTAAATAATGAACACGCACATACGTACATACAAGTACATGCGCACGTAAAATTTACATGCAAAACTAATAGATTGACCCTCTTTGATATAAAGAGTGGTTTAGTCGCTTTTGGTCCTCCCAGCATCATACGGGATATGCTGGACCAGTTCCGGTGAATTAATCTGGCCGCCGTAACGGTCATTGATTATATGCTATGCGCGAACCGCTAACGGACTCTGATATCCGGTCCGTTATTGTTGGGAAGGTGGTTGTGTGATTTTGGTAGTACTTGTGGTGGTGGTTATACGTTATTGTCCACTCCCGTGCAAATTTACAACAGGCCCACAAGAAAGAATTGATTTTTGGCATGCGAACATGAAAATATTAAAGAGCATATTATATATATTCTAATAATATTTTTTACAACATTGCACCTAGTTGAAAATGCATATTTTATTCGGTACATTATATTTGTATACACTGTTAATTAAAATTCATTCAATAGTCGCAAAAATTCCGCACGTTGAATGTTTGCAAAATATGTTTGTCATAATAATAGTGGCCGACATCCAAATATTGTCCAGGCTCCAAATTTCAGCTAGCCCTTAAAATTAATATATGCATTGCCGCAATATTTTATATATTTTGTAAAATAAAGTCTTGCGGTTTCATATTGTATAATTGTATTATTATTATATTTGTTATTAGGTATACTTATTAGGTTTTTACTTCTATTAGGTATTGTTACTAAACTGATATTACGTTGATTGGTCTACACTAGCTTGGCTTCAAACTGGCATAAAAAGCTCTAAAACACTAAAAACAACATTCGATTTTTAAATATAATAAAAACATAAAATTTATTATTTTTGTCCATATTTAAAACACGATATCAAGAGCTTCATATTTATATTTTCGAAACAAAACCATTTTTTGTAAAAAATGTTTCAAGTACTTTATTGAATCCTCCAAATAATAATAATTAACCAATTAGAGAAGTTCATCCATGTGTCAGGTATTGAAAATCAGTTACGATCACAATTTCGAAAAGTACGTACTATATATTGCGGGCCGTAGTTGGATTACATTCTCTAATAGAGAAGTTTTGCATTTCCACATTTTTTATGTTATATTATGTTGTATGATACTTGATGATATAAAATAAATGTTATTTATAAAAATGAAATGACGGCATTTATCAGCGATAATAAGCGATAGCGCAGCGACGCATAAAAGTGTTGCTTTTCATGAAATTAAGTTAATTTGATAGGAATGAATAAAAAGCAACTAGATTTCGTGCTGAAATGTTACCTTGCATGGAAATAGATGCAATGATATCACTGAATTGGCACAGAATGCGCCTACAGTTACCAATCTACATAATATATAATGATATTCCATTCCATCTGCAGTTGACAATTAAAATTTTCAATTAGTACAAAAAGACTACTATGTTAATCGATAAATGAAAAGTGTGTAAAGCAGAACTGATAATTATATTGTATAATAAAGATATGCACTTTCGATTTCTTATACAAATTAGACATGCGTTAATAATTTATAAATCATTTTTTTGTTTAAGATGAAATTAAAAGCTTGAGCTGTTTCTATTTTGTTGATATATGTTCCCTTCATTTCTAGTGGCATGACGTGCATGCATGCATGCACAGAATTGTTACATGGCAAGCCGAGTTGTTGTCTATGTGATTTATTTCGATTGATAATAAGGATCGAGTTGCAGAAGCACAGGACCCCATAATACGCGATTTGTGATTTACCAAACGCACTATTACTGATAAATATTAATGCACATATTACACACGAGTGATAAAATTTTATGTCGAGTGCTTTTGTATTATTAAATAAGTACTCAAAACATATGGAAAGATGTTGCAAAGAGATTTACATTGTGTGTATAGTAGTTTGGTATAACAATGATGTGCCCTAACAACGCAACAATGAGAAAGTCAGAAATCTGTGCCGCGAGTTATTTAATGAACGGATGGCGTCACCCGGCTCGACGGCCAAACATCAGAGTTTCTGCTAGCAGAGCGTTTCTAATTAGCAAGATTTGCTATCTCACGTAGGGAGTTGAAAAGAACCTTTAGATGATGCTTGCTTGTGTTCGTATTGTCGCGACACATCATTTTCTTTCACCACAAAAACCTGTGCTTGACGTATAATTCACACATAGCAAAATCATTTGCTTTAAATACTGCGCTAAATTAGAAAAACAAATATGTTGTCTGGGCCTTACTTGTTCTACCTATACTATGTATGCACTTGTCTCACAATCTATGGTATATCTATCTATCTTTTATTATTGGCTAGCATTAATTTCATTCAAAATTTCTATATGAAAATTTAATACACTACGTACTTTTGCATTATATTGCAAAAGTTGTACTTTAATTAGCTGGCTTTAATAACCATTCATAGGCGGTAACATTATATATGTATAAACAAAACTAGTTTAGCTACTTGTTAGTTAAGAACAAGTGTTTAGGGGTTGCTTTTTTTCTTAATACACATACACATACACACATATAAAAGGGGGACGTAACAATTACTCGTACTACTTGTATAATCTTACAATCCTTTAACCCTTATATGTACTTCGGAAATTTCTTTGCATCTATGACGCATGAAAATTGTAACAAACGCGTAAATTAAAACAATTAATTGAAATTAGTAAAGCAAAATACTAGAAAAAAAAAGCGTAATATTAAACGATTTAGTCAGATTTGAAAAGTTTTGTTCTTTAAACTTGTTAAAAATGTAAATAGAGTTAATTAGTTACACTAATTAAGTTCATCTAGTGTTGGACATGTAGAAAGAATAACATGCTCTCTCTTCAAACATATATATAAAACCTGTTGAATGAAACCGTTAAAGCGTCTAGAATCCATTTAAAACTCGCAATCGCTAATACGAAATAGTAGGGATGTATATCCAGCTTCTCTGCGGTCCAGTAGTGACCTTTCACCTATCAACCCTTTTCATCTGCGAAACAACTTACGTACGTACCCTGCATCCAGCAGCATCACAATGTAGTAACCTGTTTCAATTTTTCTACGTTTCTTACGTTAACGCTAACGCTAACCTATTCCCACATCAACTGGATTTTAAAAATTTAAATGTCCTCCAAGGTGATTGAACAACCAAGTTTTATTTAAGACGAGAAATAAAAAAAGGGTTAAAAACCGTTACCGAGACAAAAATTTATTTGATAGTGTCAATACTTTTGAATTGTGCACACTGTACACCCAACGTGTACAAAATTTGTTTTGGATCAGAATAATCTCCATCTAATCGAACAATCTTGGAACATTCTTTTATGTAAAATCCAAGCTCTTTGTCACTTTGATTCACAGCCGAACCAGACATTAAATATTTGTTTGTAAACTGTGCCAGCTTTGAAAAAACTGAACTAAATGCTTCATCCAAATCGAACAATTCCAATGGGGGCGGTGGCAATTCCCTAAACGATGGTGGAAAAACCTGTAACGAAGCAATGGAATAATTATTTTGCCTGTATTTAATGCTACCTCCCGCAAATGTAATTCCAAACTTACAGCAGCCTGAAGTGGCGGCAACGGCGCCTCGAAGTTTGGACTGATTACTTTCAATGGCTCATGCTTGACGCTCAATTTCTCATAAAGCTTTAACGCATCAGGTACTGCATAAAAATATAAATAATATAATATATAATTACCATAAAATGGATCGATTTTTTATCAACGAGGCGTGATTAAAAATATACTATACTATGTATAGGTATACAGTACATAGTTTGTCAGTGAATAGTAATAAATTGCAGAAATTGAATTTTTTGTTTCAAATGTATGAGAGTAGTGTTTTTGATCTAGATGTTGTCCGCTGATTAATGTCTATCTTGTAATGTAATGTTATAATGATGTTTGATATACAGCTATGCTCTCACCTAAATTAGTATTCATAGAATATGTTTTATGGTCAAAGAGCTTGTTGTAATCCACTGATACTGTATGAGTAATTGCATCAGTTAGACAAAGTTTTGGCCGTTCTGCCATTTCGGCTGTATCTGGTACAATGTGATGGTCCCATACCTAAAATTCAGAGTGAAACATGACTATAAATTAAAAGAGCTTTACACAATTTGTGCGTAACATATACCCTTGCTTAAAAATAAAACGTATGTATCTGTCAGTTTTTCATACACAAAACGTTCGCATTCATTAAACTGCCAAAACGAATAATACGTATAAGTATCTGCCATATTAGATATAAATTATTTATTAATCAATCATAATTATTATACGCGACTCCATATGAAATGAGCGTGCATATACGTGTGCACATAAAAACAATCAAAAGTTTCATAGTTGCCAGGCATATGATGGAATTGACTACTATTCAACAAAATACGTGCACAATTCAATAAACAAAAATAAAATATATTCAAATTCCATATAACGAGCAGAACTATCAATTATTCGCTATGCGAAACAGTGTATTTTTCAATATAATTCAATGTAAAATTCGATAATGCTACTTAACAACATGTATAGCCCGGTTAACTCCTAAAGATTATTTTAATTTCAAAATTTCTGATATCAAAATAAAATAGCGTTATAGCGAATCAACCTTCAACAGGGCACCGTTAAGCGGGGTATACCTGTACATTCAAATTTCATATAACGAGCAGAACAATGAATTATTAGCTATGCGAAACAATTTTTTTTTCAATATAATTCAATGTAAAAGTCAATAATGCCACCCAACAACTGCTATATTATATAGAAATAAATATTATTTAATAAAATGTTTTTTTTTAGTTTAATTGTTAAAGAAAATACAATGTCTATCATTAAATAAACTTGTAATGACAGCAGCTACTGCTTTATTAGTATGATGTTCATGAATGAACGTTACAAGTCTTGTCTCTTATTGAGCTGCCTAAAAATTACGTTAAAATTACTCTATTAGTACCTTCAATAGGTAATGTAATATTTATTATAATTTAAATTGTAACGCTACAAATGCCATATCCCATGAAAGCTTATATTCATTATGTGAGTCATCATCACTCGCTATGCGGAGCACTTCGTTTTGTTTCTTATGCGAATCAATCGCTGGTTATACAGAGTTTGACTGTACTAACCCCTTCCAGTCATAGGCATATTTTCAAAGGACAAATTTTTATTTACTTTTGATAATGCGGGATTGAAAAAAGTATTCCGATTTTTTATGTCTAATATCAAAAATGTAGGCTGCACAACATTTACTAAAATCCCAGAAAACCCTTCATAACCGGCTACTTCATATCAAAATATCTATTATTTTTGCAATGGACGTTTCTATTGCAAGAAAGCTTCTATCAAATATAATACAAAATGAATCAAAGGGTTAATATATAATCGCAATAATTTGTATTATTTACAACATTTAACAATCTACTAATTAATTGGATGCATGTACAATATTTGCTAAAATTCCAGAAAACTCTTCATAAAGGTTAATATATCATCGGAATAATTTGTATTATTTTATACACTTTTAGAATATTTACAACATGTAACAATTTACTAATTAATAGGATGTACAATATTTGTTAAAATTCCAAAAAACCCTTCATCAGCGACTACTTCGTATCAAAATATCTATTATTCTGGCAATGGACGTTTCTAAGAAAGCTTGTATCAAATATGATACAAAATGAGTCAAAGGGTTAATATATAATCGCAACAATTTGTATTATTTTCTACAAATTTAGAATATTTACAACATTTAACAACCTATTAATTAATTGGATGTACAATATTTGCTAAAATTCCAGAAAACTGTTCATAAGCGACTACTTCATATCGAAATATCAATTATTCTTGCAATGGATGTTTCTAAGAAAGCTTGTATCAAATATGGTACAAAATAAGACAAAGGGTTAATTGTATTATTTTCTACACTTTTCGAATATTTACAACATTTAACAAACTACTAATTAATAGGATGTTTCACGGAAACTTTAATTGATTATATTATCTTTTATTAGTAATAAAGCTATTTCACAATTAGAAAATGTAAAGTGATGTTATCGTATAGTAAAATATATTAAGCATTCCACAGCAGTAGCATTTGTTATCAGTTGCTAAAATATTATAAAAGCTGTTAATTTTTGCATATACAATTTGATTTAGTTAAAAATATATATTACATATATGTTGTCGTATATATTAAATATTGCGTTTGTCATTTACTGCATGTATTTCCTCCTATACAGCAATAACAGAATGGTAGCATATGTCTATTTATTGCGTATAGGGAATACATCACAACATAATAATTACGTGCTAATGCAAAATATTTACTGTTTTCTATGTTATTTATATTCCACAAAACGTTTTCGAGTACGTATATATTTATGTATTGAAAAGACTTTCAAATATTTTTATCGCATTTATTTTGATAGCATTTGTTCGCATGCAAGTGTCGTTGGTTAGGTTATTTATACATACAAAAATGATCGTTGTGTATGTACATTGAATTAATAAACTAATTAGCTAATTACTTACATCTAAATCATCGTGATCGGATGGAACAATTTTCAGTGTTTCATTGTTTGTGAGAAATTCAATTAATAATTCTCGCAGCTTGTCGTTACTTTCTTGATCGATGTATTTATCGGCGAACATATGACCAGAGCCAATTGCAACTAATCGTCCTCCTTAAAAATTATTTATACATTAATAGCGTTATAAAAAAAAGTACGTTCTCATTATATTTTTATTAATCTTGAATTACTAACCGCTATTTTGATTGTAATATATTGCTCCCAGAGGCCTATCAACTGGGAACGTAGCTGATCCGCCAGTGAATGCTACAAAACTCGGTTTATTAACATTCATTGTGCATCCAAATGGATAAATCAGATTCAAATTTAGTTTTTCTTTATTTAAAGAAGGATTCATTACTGCATCGCCGATGTAGCACTCTTTCGGATGAAAATATTTGTAATAGTGGGTGCGAATTAATGAATCTAAAAAAATGTAAACGTAATTTGCGTTCAATTATTTTTTAATCTACGAGATAAATTAAATGTGTAATCTGTTCTCATTTTTACTTGTTTTCAATGATATTTATAAACGATTCTCCGGAATTCGCATGCAAAATAAAACAAATAAAAAATGGGTGAACAGATGTTGCATTAAAGCATCACAAATAATCATCCATTTAACGTCTTTTTTTTATTCTGCTTCTTCTTCTACTACTCTTTTTTTTTGTTTTTGATGAAACATAATGTAGGTATGTTATGTATTACCCATGTTAGGAACAATTCCATAGTCTTCTAATAATACATTAATATTACTGGTGTCATCTTGATTACTTTCAGATAATAGGACTAATATACGACCACCTTCATTTAGATAATTGCGTGCAGCATTAATTTCACTTTCCTCGAATTGCGTCTGAGAGCCAGGCAATATTAGCAGCGCGCAGTTTTTTAATATTTGCGAGGACAATTCATCTTTGTTACTGTAAATTTAATAAGAAAATCAAAAAAATAATGCAAAAAAAATCATGAAACAATGGAAATGGAAAGTAAATCGTCCAATGCGTACTAATAGTGTATAGCGGGCAATGGCAAATTAATATTTTGAATGTGTACATGGTTGAATGAATACTAGTTGAAGGGCATTACATACAAACACATTTAATGCGTCGCTTAATATAAAAGAAATACGGTACGTATTGCGATTTGTTTAATTACAAATGCGCCATCTATTCCACTGATATCGTAACGTGTATTTCGTTTATTTAAATCGTTTTACTTATAACGTTAGATGAAAATATTACTTACATAACCAATTTCCAATAAATTTTTAGCTTTCTCTGGAATGATTTATAATTCTCGTTTAATTTAAAATTTTCGTTCTTAGAAGCATTAAAAATTATTGTTTTTTTATTATCCGTTGTGATATCCTACAAAAATAATTTATATTGCGATATAATAAATAAATAAATAAAATTTTAATAACAAACCTCTAATGGTGCCATTATTAACTTACAATAGTTAAAACTAAGTTTGATTAATACAAATAAGAAAAAAAATCAATTTGTTTTGTTTGAATTCAGCACCTAGCAACCGGTATTTCATATTTAGTTGTGTATTATTTAAACAGATGTCGGGAAAAGGAAAAATCAATAATGTGGTGGGGAAAATAATTAACAAATACAACAATATTTTACACATATACATCTTTATTCTTTTTCTGTACAATAATAAACATATTTCAAAATTTGTATAAAAAACATATTTTAACTATATAACTAATTCCTAGCGACATCTTTTAATTAAGACTATAAGAAATGCCAAACTCTATCATCTCGTAGTTATATTTTAAATTATATAATTTACAATCTTTTAAGGTAGTATATGGCCATCGAAATTAATTTCTTGCCTTATCACACTCTCCAGAACTCCCTCTGGCAAAATAATCCTCATATTTTGTTTCACATATCTTGCGCATTTCGATTTTGTCTCAGGCGTAGCAACAACAATGAATTTTCCTGTTGTCGATGCTCTTTTAACAACTTTACCACCGCAACTGGTGATGGAATCTAAAAGTAAAAATGATTACAGTTTATTATTTTATGTCATTATAAAAACAAATACTTTTCACGACGTCTTCAATGTTGCTATCAGCAATTGATATTAAAAACGAATAATTGGTAAACAGTTTGGTCTTGCTTCGATTAAGCGATTCTTTCAAGGAAAAGTTCCACCGGGCTTCTGCTTCTACATCAACAATCAAATGCTCCCACGGATCTGAACATAAAAGCTTACAAGTGAAAAAAGAAACAAACAGAATTGTAGCAAATAAAGTCAAACCTAAAAAGTCATTTGCCTCTTTACATTTGTGTAGCCAATCCACCGAACAAATAGGTATGTTTTCACCAATAGCACATAGCAATTTTTTAGATCGCAATACTGATTGTGTTACTAAAACCGTACAATCGGCCACTGTATCGACGACCAAACCACCTAAGCTTTTCACTAAGCTTCGTAATTTTGGATCATCTAACATGGTGAAAACAACTTTTATTTTTTGTTTGCGTTTTTTCCTCTAAAAATAAAACTTCATCAAAGCGCGCAATGTTGTTATTGAAAATATTACCTCTGGCAGTACTTCTACATCTTTCACAGTTTTTGATCGTTTTTGTGGAATTTCAACTTTGGAAGAAGCAGCGCTTGAGGTTGGTTTTCTTCTTTTCGATGTGTTTCGCATATTAAACATGAGTGAGTATTCATTTTTCTGTTCCTTTGGATTTTGTATTTCGCTCTTACTGCGAGTTCTCGTAGATACTTGCAAAGGAGAGATTCCGCTTGGAATGGTCAGGTCAAATTTTAAATCATCACCGCTCTCTTCTAATTGGATTTTGTTTATTTTAGATGACCTCGTTGAAATATTGCTATTAGTGCGTGTGGTGCGTTTACGTTGCATTACTTTCTTATTACTTTTTCCATCACCGCCCTTCGATTTAGAACGTTTTTCAGGTTCATCTTGGGTTGATTTGTCCATCTCGGTGTCTGTTAAGGCATCTAAAACATTTTGCGTGGAAAGCATGCTGACCAAAGGATTCCCAGGCCGTTCGTTATCCTCAATAGGAGGCGGAAGTGTTTGCGTATCAAATATAACCTCCATTTGACTTTCAATATTATCATTCTTCTGCACCATATCAACTTTGCTTTCATTCAAATGTTGTGTTGTTGTTTGACATGCTAACGCATCCTGTTTGCCTAATAGATTATTATCTGTACAAATCTGCGAGTCATCTTTTTCCTCTATTTTTCCTAAACTCGCATCAATTTCTTGTGAGGGTTCCAGAAATAATGAAGACATTTCAACACTTTCCACTCCATTAATCGCCTCCTCATTTACAAGCAGATTTTGTGTGGGCATGGATAATACATTTGAATCACTTCCATCGTACGAACAAGTTTGAGTATCTTCCTCGGCGAAGGTGCGCGCTGCTGCTTTTGCATCATCATTAGCAGCAGCTAGTTCTTGCGTCGACGGTTCAAATTCAAGAGTAGAAGGTCGGTCTAAATTATCGATATTTGCTTGACCTGCGCATTTATTATTTTTAAGCGTATTAGAATCATCGATTTCTGCGGAATCTACATTTGCAGTAATGCAATTTTTATCTATTTGCGACACGATTAAATTCTCCTGAGCAGTTTGTGCTGGTGCTAACGAATCACAATCTTGCTCAGATAAAATTATGTTTGCCGATGAATTAAAATCAATATTGTCATTCTCCTTCGCATCACAATCCGCTTGCCTGAGCCATTTAATTTCATTAATGGTCTCAGGTGCTGTTGAAGCTAAAAATAAAACATATTTTAATTATGTTATTATATTAAATTTTAACGAGATTACCCTTTTTTATCTGAGGCACTGGAATTTGTTGCGTAGGTGCTAGAAAATCGCAATCATCACCTCCAGATGCATGATGAGAAGTGGAAGGCAATATTTGCGTAGGACAATCAAAATCAGTATTTTCATCTGCATGCTTTGCTACAGAATTAACTATTGGAAACGGGGCTGAAAATACAAAATCATCTTTCGATGCTGTATTAAGATTTGTATTACTATCACATCGATTTGGCTCTGATATTGGAATTTGTTGTGTTGGAGACTGAAAGTCAAAATCATCCTCCTTTGCTGATGTTACAGAAAGGGGTTGTCTTTGCGAATCAAAATCAGTATTATTCTTTGGTGTGTTGTCAAGTTTCTGGGTTGGAGCTGAAAAATCAAAGTCGTCATCAGTTTGTTGACTAGCTGTATTTGCATCCCTCTTATCAACGCGATATGTTACTTCTGGAGCTGAAATTTGTTGTGTGGGACATAGAAAATCGAAATCATCACCTTTTTCTGGCATTTTGTTTGAAGTCGCCGGAAGAATTTGCGTAGCAGCATCAAAAATACCATCTTTATCATAATTATCTTGTAATGTATCGATTTTTTGAGTCGGTGCTGAGAAATCACAATCCTCTTCATATTTCGCACTCGGTTTTGTCTCTGATACTGGTAATTGCTGGGTTGAACATAGAAAATCAAAATCGTCAGTTTTCTCAGAACAATTCTTTGGAGGTACAGGAACATTTTGCGTCGAACAATCAAACACAACATTCTTATCAAACGTATTTCCTAATGTATCGATTTTTTGAGTCGGAAATGAGAAATCAATATCACATGAATTGTTCGGATTTTTCTTCTCCGTGTTATCACGTTGCAATACTTCTGGTATTCGAATGTTTTTTGTGGGACATACAAAATTAAATTCTGCATCTGTCGTGTTTTTGGAACTCGAAGGTACTACTTGTGCAGGATCATCAAAATCGATATTAGTGTTTAATGCATAATCATTTTTGTTTATCTCTCCATTTTCGTCATTTTTAGGTGCCTGTAGCTGTGGCACTATTAACTCCTGCGTTGCACAAATAATATCAAAATTGTCATTATTGCTTGCAATGTCTGTTGAAGTAGATGGAAGAACTTCTACATTACAATCGCTTATAATTGCAGGTTCACTGTTTGCATTTTCAGTTTTAACATCATCCAATGCCAATTCTTCGACATTGTTAGAAATATCTAAATTATTGTTTGGTGGACATTCTTCAATAGTTTCATTAATTGATGATATATCAAACGACGGTTCACTAATGTGAGATACATTAGACTCATTCTGTTCATTATTAGTGACTGGGGCAACATTTTGGGTCGCCGGAATTTCATCAATGCTTATATTTGTAAAAGCAGGATGCTTCACATACGAATCATCAAATTCCTCGCAAGTTGCATTCATTTTAGAGAGAAGGCTTTTAAAATTAATACTGTCATCCACTTCCGTATCTGAGCCGCTGGGTATTACAATCTCCTTGCTATTTTTAAGATCTGGCTTTATTCGTCTGGCTCTAATGTCTTCATCGGAGTCAGATGAACTTAATATTACAATTGGCTTGCGACTTATACGTTTCCTCGGAGTCCTCCTTCTTTCCCTCTTAACTGCATCGGCTTCCTCAATTTCCGTGTCCTCCGAATGTATACTTTTTATTAAAATGCTGTCATTTGGATCAAACTCTTCTTTAATTATTGTACGATGTTGCAGCAGGTAACTAGGGGACATTTTTTCAATTACTCTCTGAGAATCACTATCAGAACAATTCTCGCTATCTGATTTAATAGTATTTAAGTTTTTCATCATGCTACGTTTTACGTTAAGCTGGGACACTTGACTAACGTTACTGCCAGACCCCAATTGATTACCTTTCGCATTACCTTGAATAGAATCGCTCATTTCAACATCTGTAGATGCATCCGAATCACATTGTCTAACACACGCAAAAAACTTATTGATGGTCTCTTGCAATTCATATTCATCATTATTTTGTTGAGTAGTTTCATTAAGCTCGTAATTTTCATCGTCTATCCCTAATGATTCCACCGAATTACGTCGATTAGGAATATTAACTGTTTGTGATGCTTGATTATCGTTCCGTACTTCAGTAGAATTTAATTGTTGTTCATTAATTGTTGTAGCGGAAATGCTTGGTTTATTTTGTTGAGCTTGCAAACTGTAGCGCTTAATAATTGCATCAATATTACTATTAGCTAAATCTAAAGAATCGCTACTATCGCTTTTAAGAGCATTCGAATTGCTACGTTGCTTATTTTCATTCTCAGTTCCATTTGCTAATCTCTTTAATATTTCAACATTTCCTTCATTAGGCTTTGGAGGCCCACTACTATACCTTCTAATTATTTCATCAATATTACTATTTGCAAGATCTAAAGAATCAGAGCTGCCTTCTGCAATTTCTAAGCTTGTTGTTCTTCGTAGCATAGATGTACATGGTTGTGTTGGAAAATCGTGTACATCAACGACGCTAGTAGTTATATTTTGAGTTTCGACCTGACTTACTGGAGCATTTGGCCGCAAATGTTCTATCTGTGTGCTAACATTGTGAATATCACATAGAGGACTTATTTGTGTTGCCTCATTATAAATGCCGGAATAATCTATTAATGCTTGTATGTTGGCTTCAGCTGGATCAGGTATCATTTGTGTGTTTACTGCAAATACTTCTTCAGAGTGTTGTGTATATGTGTGACCATCTTGACTATTACTTGTGGTACGATCAGCATCATTTATCTAAAAGCAGTCGATAATAAAAGATGAAAACTGACTAATATTGAAGTGTTTACCTTGTGATATGTTGCCGTAGTGGAATCATTAAACTTGATTGTACATCCATCGCTGATGGGATGTAGTAGAAACGGTTCAATTCTAACACTGTTCAAATATGTTCCATTGCTCGATTTAACATCACTTATGAACTGCTGCTGCTCGTCAACAATAGTTAGAATAGCTTGCTGATGGCTGACGGTCTGAAAATTTAACGATTGGCAAAATATTTATCAAATTTTTGGAGGTTAAGACTCTTACCGGATCTCGTACGATAACTGTAGCTTCTCTATTTCGCCCTATTGTATTTAAACCTTTATACACATTGTACTTTTTGCCGTTAAAATTCAAATATCCCATCTACAATATCAATGTTAATTGCATATTTTTTATAATAGTGATTTGTTTTACCTTTAATCTGTTATTTGAGCTCATTTTGAAGGATGGTTGATATTTAAAATTTCAATAAATAATATAATATTTTAACTACAGATTAATTATAATGTGTATGTATATATGGTTTATACTTATAGAAGTAAATATGGAAAATAGCGTAAACAGCTGAAGAGATACGAAGAAAACTTCAGTACCAACCAATACCAACACCAACAATCTCCATCTAGTAGACAACAGCTGTCATAGTTTACTTGTTACTTTTGTTGCCAATGCCTCCCATGTCCTTTAATCATAGTTTTCTATTTAATATTATTGATATACGCTATCATTGATCCATATTGCATATATATCGGAATGATTGGAATTAAATGCATGTAGTACGCCTGGAAAATTAAGCGACTTAAATTGTAAAGGCGGCTTGGAAACTTTTGTTTTAAAACAGATTTTTGAAATAATCGAAATGTTTTAAAACTAATTTGCAAAATGCAAAAATGTATATATATTAAAAAAAACATGGAATTATCCACTTTTTAGATTATTTAAAGCAATATTTCGATGCAATTTAATTACACACGTTATACGTAATTGGCTGCATTTTAACTTACCAAAACCCGTCTCCATGCTTCGCATGCTATTTCGAGGTATTACTGTTCTAATACATTTAACAAATACAACTTTATTAACATTTTAAACTAGGAACAATAGTGAAACAAAAACGGTTTATAGAAAAATATAAATGTAGAATGAACGGTTGAACTTGTTTGATTTGGTTTGACTTGAATTGCCTGGTTCACATTTTCCACATATATACTTTAACTTATTGATAATCTCACGTCGATGGTTTTTCAGAACTATAACATTGTTGATATCTCCTTTGTACGGTATTCAAAACCTCGACAAACTCTGGAAATACATCTTCTAATTGCGTTGGGTTACGGTCTTGTTTTAGAGATAATGCTTTGATAAGTAATACTTTCATTCACCTCCGTATCCGAGTTGCTGAGTATTACAATCTTCTTGCTATATTTAAGATCTGGCTTTATTCTTTTGGCTCTAATCTCTTCATCGGTGTCAGATGAACTTAATATTACAATTGGCTTGCGACGTACACGTTTTCTCGGAGTTCGTCTTCTTTCTTTCTTAACTGCATCAGCTTCTTCAATTTCCGTGTCCTCCGAATGTGTACTTTTTATTAAAATGCTGTCATTTGGATCGAACTCTTCTTTAATTATTTTACGATGTTTCATGTAACTAGGGGACATTTGAATTTGAGATATTTTATTAGAATCACTTTCAGACAAATTCTCGCTATCTGATTTAATAGTGTTTAAGTTTTTCATGATGCTACGTCTCACGTTAAGCTGGGACAATTGACTAACGTTACTGCCAGACCCCAATTGATTACCTTTTGTATTACCTTGAACAGGATCGCTCATTTCAACATCTGTAGTAATCCGAATCACATTGTCTAACCCTTGCAAAAAACTTATTGATGGTCTCTTTCTATTCATCATTATTTTGTTGAGTAGTTTCATTAAGCACCTAATTTCTAATGCCTCCCATGTCCTTTAATCAGATTTTTCTATTTAATATTATTGATATACGCTATCATTGATCAATATTGCATATATATCGGAATTAAACGCATGTAGTACCATTGATCAGGGAATATATAGACGCTCAAGCTCAACCCTACATTAAACAGGGCTTGACATGGAGATGGCGCAATTAATGACATTTTCGAACTCATCCGAACAAAATGTTAAGCCGTGCAACACTTTCTATGATCTGAGATAAAAAAAAGAGCGATATGCTGGATTGGATAGGGTATATAATTTAAATCATAAAAGGTTTCGCACGCAATTGAACCAGAAATATTAAATTGTTCGGATGAGTTCGGGAATGTCATTAATTATGCCATCTACATGTCACACCCTGCATAGTATGGGATTGTTCACCCTCGAATATTAAAGATATTAAGCGACTTACATTGTATAGGCGGCTTTGGAAACTTTTGTTTTAAAACAGATTTCTGTAATAATCAAAGAAATTTAAAACTAATATGCAAAAATATACATATTTAAAATAAATCATGGGTTTATCCACTTGTTAGATGTGCTGTTATTTAAAACAATATTTCGATGCAATTTAATCAGACACGTTACACGTAATTGGCTGCATCATAACCTACCAAAACCCATCTCCATGCTTCGCATGCTATTTCGAGGTATTACCGTTCTAATACATTTAATAAATACAACTTTATTAAAATTTTAAACTAGGAACAATAGTGAAACAAAAACGGTTTATAGAAAAATATAAATGTAGAATAAACTGTTTAACTTGTTTGGTTTGGTTTGGTTTGACTTGTATTGTCTGGTTCACATTTTCCACATGTACACTTTAACTTATCGATAATCTCACGTTTATGGTTTTTCAAAGCTATAACATTGTTGATATCTCCTTTGTACGGTGTTTTCTTTAAAGCCTCGGCAAGCTCTGGGAATACATCTTCTAATTGCGCTGGGTTACGGTCTTGTTCAATTATTGATACCACTTTTTTACGCCCATCAGATGCAATTGGGAAATTAGGCTTTGCAAGTGTTGCATCACCTCGTACCGAATAGCTTGGAAGATGTACTGCTACTTCAATTCGACCATTTGTGTTATTAAGAAATGTGGGACCGCTTGGTATGTATCCACTATAATCATATCGCTTACTATCTTCTCGCAACATTTGTCGAATTCTTTCCTTTCGGAAATCTTCCATCACAATATCCGAGTCATCAACAAATTTAATTGTAGCGAACATTTGTGCTAAGAAATGCGAAAGTTGCTCAGACGACCAACTATCAGTTCCGAGTGTTTCCATCAAGACTTTATTTCTCTCCTCTGCATTTCTACTGGTTATTCTTGCGTCAAACCGTTGTTGATCAAATTTTGAATCACTGTTCGCTGCGGGTAGAGAATTTGCAGCGTCGGACGCAGAAGCTACTTCTGGTGCAACAAACATAAAGCCAACTTCATCTTTTCGAGATAAATGATTGTACATTTTATATAATTCGCCCTGTCGTCCAGTCTCCCAGAGCTGTTTCATATGTTCCATTATTTCTTCTCTAACTTTGGTTATTTTAGGATATGGATTTTTAAATCTATATGAACCACTACCCATCTATAAGCAAAATTTAATATTAATAACAATAAACAATTTAATGGTATAAGCTTACTTGAAGTGGGTAAGATGCATCTGAATCAAATCCGCTTAAATCCCCACACACCAAAAACGGAATATATATTCGATTAACGCCAATCAAGGTGTCAAAATTCTGTGCATTTAAACTTCCGCCCACATAATGCGATAATAATGTAGGATCAAATCCAGTCGGTGGACAATAGTGTAAGCAAACAATGAATGCCTCTAAAATAAAAGTTTTAAATTGAAAACATTAAATAGACAAAAGTAGTAATTGGATTTTCAATAAAATTCAAGTAAAAAAGAATCCAAATTTTGGCGCGCCTTATACGGCGAATTTTATTAATTACATTATTGGAAAGTTTGTAAAGTGAGCCTTGTCACTGTACGAAAAATTGAAATAAACTTAGCATTACCTGTGCTAGAATTTCTGGAACTCAGTGGTTTATAAAAATAAACGTATTTAAATAATAATTTAAATTGGGCTCCAATTAGCGTTCCAGGTTTTCCACGAAATACTTTTCCTACAAATGTGCCGCCTTCTTTCAAGACATTGCAATTAATATGCAGTGCACCAAGTAGCAACTGAGCTTGAATATAGCAATCCATCTCGTGCAATCCGGTCACTGAATATTGTAAAATATTGACAATTAACAAAAGTAATAGAAAATTGAATTTAAAGTTACCGTCAGGAGCGCCGTCAAATACAACTAAATCCGCTTTGTTTCCTTCAAATTCGTCAATGATTGCTCTAGCTGTGGACAGCTGCGTTATATCGCCTTGTAATTGAATAACTCCAGGAAGAGGAGACATCGGCTGTAGATCAACAGCAACAATTTTTGCACTTTTATTAATCACAGGTGTTGGTATAGTTTGGTCATTATTGCCAGTTAAGTTAAATTTTCCAGGATCTTTCAATTGCTCTCCCAAATATAACTTGCGCGACAAAACTTGGCTCCAACTTCCGGGTGCTGCGCATAAATCCACAGCCCTCGTTACTCCTTAAACAATAAAAAAAATTAATGAATAAGTGATATGTTAATGATTACATAATTTTTTAATCATAAATATAATTAAACATTATAGAAGAGTTAGTTCTTATTTTTTAAGTTATTAAAAGTGAGCCGTGGATGGGATCACAAAAAGTGAGGTTAGAAATGTTGTACCTTCGAATATATTGTATCGTCCTGCAATTTGTATCAATTTAAATGCACTTCTAGCTCTCCATCCCTCTTCTTTAGCCTTTCGATAATATATATCACGTTTATCTTTCGATTTCTTGCCCATCTTGGTTTGTCTTACTGTTAGAAACATAATGTTTAATTCGTAATATTTACAATACTGAGGAAAGTGAACAATAATAATAATTGTTTTTTAGGGAATGTTTAAAAAAAAACAAAATCTAGTTACCTTTAAAACAATGCTTATCAGTGTAAAATCGAATAATAAATTAAATTACCTGAAATGCCTATCGTAAATTTAACATCTTCAACAACACTATGAATTCGAAATCGAACGGATATAAACGATTATAACCGAAAATCACATAACAGATTTCTGTATTCCTTTTGGAATTTAAATGTGTCATTACAAACACTAAAAAGATTGGAAAAGGAAATATTTATAAATTAAAAATTGGACTAAATTTATCCATATCCATATCAATGGTTATATATAGCCAAACTGGTTATTAAAAAATATGATTAAACATTTAAATAATGCTTCAAACAATAAAATTAATATGTATTTTAAAATCTTAACTCTTACAAAATATAAAATTCGCATTAGTTGATTTGGTGTTCAACTGGTTTTCAACTGGTGCTCATTTGGTGCTCACTTGGCGTTCATATTCATTTCTTGCTTATTTGGTGCTCACTTGGTGCTCATGTTCCTTTGGTGCTCAACTGGTGCTCACAATCATTTGGTGCTTAATTGGTGCTCATTTGGTATACAATTTGTGTTCAATTGGTGGTCATTGTTGTTCAATTGGTGCTCAATTGGTGGTCATTTAACGCTCGCTAATACTTTTTGATCTGTACGAAATGTATACCCCAACTGTAAAGGCTGCAGAGATGTCCTTATGGTTTTACTACATATTTAAAATGATTTCTATGTAAATACATTATTCATTCCCTGAATACACTTTGTGTATTACCTTAAATGCTGTTGAAAAGTGTGCCACTGCCGCGTTGACGTCTGTGGTTATGTTCAAAAAATCTTGTTTGGGGGTCGAAGACGTTGGTGTATAATTCTGGCCGTTTGATAGAAGTTTTTCTTCGGATTTCGTAAATTTTGTTTTGGACAAATTTTATGCGGCGTTGGGTAAACGAAAAAATCTTACTATGTCCAGTATCTTGTTCCGTCTTCTCATTGCTGCCATCTGGTTTATTTTATATTTCACCGGTCAGGTGCTCGATGATGAGGAGTCTGATGACGACAACTTGGACGAGGAGACCGACCCAGATGAGGATGAAGATTTTGAATCAGAGGAGAATTCCAAGAATGCGAAAGATCAAAACTACAAACAGCAGTAAATTTTTAGCGTGTATAAAAATTTTTCGATGATCGAATTTATTTTAAAAATGATATATTTGACTTATGTGATAATAATTTCAAAATTTCAAAAAAATGTTTAGGCATGATATTATAGAAAGCAGATCTTCTACTTTCAAATTTGTAATAATGGTCATTCTTTTTTGTTTATGAAATAATTTGTAAAAGGAAAAATATAGAGACGTCACATTTATAAATTCAACGTGTTTCTTTTTTATTTATTATCAATATGAATATTTTGGAGGCTTTGGATAGTTTGTTAATTAAATAATTACATTCTTAATTGGAAGGTGAGAGGTGAGAAAAACCTTAAAATTAAATTAAATTTTCATATATATTTGAATCAAACGCCAATACGTTGAGATGGTTGCCTCTCAACAACTCTCAACCTCAAGAAGCACTAGTGACAGCCGTGTGACTGTAGCAAAACTAAAGCAGCTGTTAGCGTAGATGCAAATCAGGTTTGAGAATTGCAATTGTACATTAAGTTGCCTATACCACGAAATTCAAATTTTAAAAATATTTTATAGATATATTATGAATCAAAAGTTATATGAATGCAATAAAATAACCCAACTATAGAGAGGTATAACATAAATATATATTGAATCACTTAACAAGCACTCCCACGAGCATATTTTAAGTAGTTAAGTTCCTGTCGCAATCTAATCTTAAGGGTCGTAAGGTTACATTTGTATAGCTGTAGTAAAATTTATAAACTGTAACAAAAGCTAAGCTATGCTATTTTATATCACCCTGGCCCATTATAGGTACTTTTATGTGAATACAATTCTAATTATTACTAAATTATTATATTTTGTAGCAATATTGTTTCTTATTTTACGTAAAGGTACCTATTATGAGCCACGTATATAATAAATGATAGGCCCACTTGAAATAAAATAGCAGAGCTAGGCATTTGTCGAAATCTATGAGTTTAACAAAATTTAGTGTATACCAAAGGTTCGAAGGTTAGTTCCCTAACTCTAAGTAAATCTTGTAGATTGCAACAAAAGCTTAGATTTACTATTTTATATTATGCTGGGCCATTATAGGTATTCCCAAGTTCGTACAATACTAATTTTGTAGCAATATTGTGTCTTATTTAACGTAAAATTTTGTTAAAATATCTTAGTTTACCAGAAAATCGCTGAAATAAGTGTATTTCTCATTTATATAGAATCCATTTTTAGTAATTGTAAAGTTGATTGATACTCGCGTGCTAAATATAGATAATCCTCTCCACACAGCCAGTCATGCTGGATAATCTCGTCCATTGTTGCGCTCAAAAAGAGGCGTAGCTGTTTTTGGATTCTGCCACCTGTTGATGACGTCCGTCATCCAATCCAAAACAGCATGCACCCGATGTTATTGTAACTTGAATTAAATATTAATCTAATCAAGTACAACAATTATTTTTTATAAATTATACAGTTATTAAGGGGGCTCCACCGCGGATTGACTGCGTTCGTACTCCCATAAGAAACAATGTTAATTGGAAACAATGATTACAGCCGTTTGGTAAAAGATATTGACATCATTCAAAAAAAGAA